>BMAO01033386.1:0-118846 GCA_019973975.1 Trichonephila clavata
AGAGATTATAATTTTTATGTATTTCCTCGACCTCATATCAGGCAAGCTCCTGATCCTAGATTTTTATGTCAGGTATTTTTTTAAATATTCTAATTTTTTTCTAAAAAGAATCCAATTTTAATATATTTTTTAAAGAAAAAGATTAATTTTTTTCTTCTTTCCCAGACATCTAGTTTACATTTTCTTGCCTCTCATGGATTTGATTTCAACAAAGTCATTTATGAAGGTGATTTTTATTTCTTTTTGCCTGTAAGAAAGCATTATTATTAAATATTAAGCATTTTTTTTAGGTTGGAAGTTTTTCTTTGATATGTATATTTAGTTATAAGTATTTTCAGTGCTCAAAACAAATAAATTAAATATTAAAAATAGAGATATGATAAAACAAACTAAACTCAGTGGTGCAACAGTCCATGAAAACCAAGGCCTACTGTGCCTACCTCAGTTTTTGGGGACTGAGGTGCTGAGCAGATGTTCCGTTCAGGTGGCCAATCTAATGCCTGTGTTTAGTTCTGAAGCAAACTTGGTACTTATTTATGTACTCAGTGAAGGAATGAACACCTAAGTTGACTTTGCCCAGCCCTGGGGTTTGAACCTCGGACCTATGGCATGAAAACACGAAACACTACCACTCAGCCACTGGGCTATGATATCTGGTTATATTTGTATTTGTATAAGGTCTATTCAAAAACTATCCAACTTTGAATTTTTCCACACACAGTAAAGATTTTAAAGTGGTGCACATTGGGAGGAAACAGTTTAATGCACATTCTTGAATTTTTTTCTCAGCATTCCAGTGTACCAGTCATTTCCTGCAGGCTGTCAAGTAAAGTGCTGTTATATATGTTTGTTGGATTTTTCTGAAGATAAATAAACAGCTTGAGGGCTGAGGTACCTGCATCAAATTTTTCAAAAGCTTGGTGATTCAAAAAATGAAACAATTTGTAAGTTTCAGCAAGTGCATAGAGTCAATGTTATAGGGGTTGAACAAATTAAGGAGGGATTTAACTGGTTCAAAAGTGTCCGGCGTGCACAACAGTAGAGCGTGACCAGCTTTCTGGGAGACCACAAACCTCTCGAAATGCAGCTGTTGTTGAATAGGTGGAAAATTTGATTATGAAAGATAGTTGTTTAACTGTACGACAGATTGCTGAAGAAGTTGAGATCAGTACTGGTTCTGTACATGCAATTTTGTACGATGAGTTGAACATGTGCAGAATGGCTGCAAACTTAGTTCCCAAGTTTCTGCCAGTGGAACAGAAAGGACTCTGTCTTGCAGTAGCACAGGATCTACTAGCTCTTTGCAACTTCTTGCTGTGCCGTAAAATGAAAATGCCATTGAAAGGATCCTGTTTTCAGAGCAGAGAGGAAATAATGTAGAAAGCAGTAGCAGCGTTGAACACCTTTCCAAAAGAAGCCTTTCAGAAGTTTTTTTAGCAGTGGAAAAAAAACTCTAGGCTAAGTGTGAGAAAACGCAAGAGGCCTACTTTGAAGGGGCTTAAGATCCGAACCCTACAAAGTAACTAACATATTTTTTTCTGGCCCAAGGTCAAAATACTTTTAGAACAGACTTTGCATTATAAGTGAACTTTCAATTGAGTATTGTGATTTTTTTATCTAAAAATAAATGTTCTGGGTTGTGATTTACATTTCTGAGTGATTAAAAAGCATAAGGAGTATGCATTTAAAATAAGTTACTAGAATGTGAAACATTTTTTAATCATATATACTTTATATGAGCCTAATTAATTTTAAAATGGATAAATAGTGATTGGACAAAAAATTTCAAATATTAAGTTCAGTAAATTTTTATTCAATTTCTTATGAAATTAAATATCAGTTTTTTTGTAAAAGATAAACAGTTTCAATTGAAAGAAAAAATTTTATTTTGAATTAGTCTTTTGGAATCAGATTTAAATAAAGTTTTTTTTTTAAAACATAAATTTTTATAATTTAACAAGTAATACTATGACACACTTAAGGTTTTATTTTGTGCTTTGATGTGTATGTATGTGTTGTGGTTTGCTCTTGCAGTCACTATATTTTCTGAACATGCAGATTTTGCAAGTCTTCATTTTTCTTGTGCCCAAACAATATAAAGTAGAGGAGTGAATTGAATAATATCAGTAAAACTGCTCCCTCCTATTATTATTTGGTTTAAATAAAGAATTCTGGTTTCTTGAACAGTTTTTATTTCTTTCTCTTTTATTAATAACTGCAGTAATTTTATTGTGTTCTTAAAGCTGTAATTAAAAGTTAACCTTTTTTTAAAAAAAAATTAGTTGTAGTGTTTCTCTTCAATGTTACATAATTTTTATAGAAAGATATGCTAAAAGAAGTATATTCTGTTCCGAAACTTTTCAACATGATGTTTAAAGTAATATATTTGTTACTTTAATTTTAGGTATTCCTTATTTAACATTGGGTAGTGAAAATAAACTCCGTGGTTATTTAACAAAAAAGTATGATGCAGAGAGAGGCTCTATAAAACAAACTCCAAAAGCAAATGGTCAGAAACCTGTGGAAATTCCAGGAGAGCATAAGAAATTTATTGCAGATATAAAGTACATATTGTTCATTGTAAATGATCCTATCAGAACATTGAATGTATATATATATATTTGTAATTATATAATTGTCTCATTATAGTATGGCATTATAGCATTAACATAAATCCTAAATATTTTATTAAGGAAACACTTTCTATTAAATAATTATATATTTGTGCATGTATTAAATGTAAATATTAAGTTCTTGTGGTATTTATTCAATGATAAAGAATATTTTTTAAAAGACAGTTTTAATTTTTAAAAGAATTCGTACTTATGTATTAAGATCACTTTAGCTATATATATTTGTGCCAGTTCATATAACAACAGTATTTGGAGAAAGGAAAGAAGACTGTTTTTACTTTACTTTGTTAATATTGACCCATTTTCTACGAAACTCTGACTTTTGAAATTGAAAACTTTTTTTTTTCAAATAAAACATTTAAGTAAGAATTATTATTACTTTTATTAATTTTTTTGTTCCTTTTCTTTTGCTGTGATGAAGATTCTATATATGTACCAAAAAGTTTTGTATTTATAATGTTTATAGAAAATCTGTCTTTATTAATATTTTTTGTAATTTTGAAGTAATATCTTAGCTTAAATATTAAGAATAAACTAAATGCACTCGATAATGATATTAAACTTTTGTTTTGCGTACTTGACTTGTTAATTGTACTTAGCATATATTCATATGTGAGTATCAGGTATGCTACTTTTTTAAGCATTAGAGACAAAAAAATTTGCTAGTTGCTTCAATTATCTGTATGAATGTTCTGAATTTCAAATTAGATTAATTAGGATCAATATACTTCTATGGGTCTCTGAACAAGTAATATATTACTGTGAAATTGCACGTTTGTGTTTCTCCCAGTTTTAGCCAAATAAGTTTGGTTATCCAAGTTTAATTTATAAGTTTGTTATTTTGTTTCAATAAAGTATTAAATTCCAGTTTCTAGTAAATGCAAAATTTTGTTTATAATTATTGAGGCAGTAATTAGATTTAAATAAACATTTGAATCAGATATCTATGCTTTAAATTAGAATTTCATTGAGGCATGTAACATAAAATATTTCTTTCAACTAACTTTATTGAAATTAACACATCAGCTTTAACTGGCTTAGTAAAAAAATTATTTTATATAGAAATTTTTTAAAGTTATTCTTCATTAAGATATTGCTATTTAGTTGTTTAGTTTATTAATAATTCAATTTGATTATATTGAGATTTTTAACTAAAAAAAATTTAAATTACTGCATGACATTTATACATCATTTTTTATGCATTACGAATTATTTATTTTATTTATGGCTTAATTTGTTATCTCTATGAGTTTAATAATCTTCTGCTGTATACTGAATTGTTTTTACTCTTAGTCAACGAGTAGATGCCTTCATTGCTGATGAATCCCAAACTGTCATGCAATTGGAACCATGTAATTCTTTCCTTCGTAAATTAATTTACGACACTGTTCAGCAGAAACACAAGACTGGCCTTGAAATGTCCTCAAAAGTGACTGAAAATAGTAACCAGCGATACATTACTATCTTAAAATGTTCTGAGGAAGATAAGCTAAATAAACTAGATGTGAAAGAAGTAAATGACTTGGTAAGTATTATGCAGAATTGCAAAATGAATGCAAGTGAAGTTTTTTTATATATTTGTGGCGGAATCTAAATAAGCCAGTAACAGCCTCCGGACAGGAGTGATCACTTTTGTCTAGTGGTAAGTTACGCGTTTATGAATCGGAAGGTTGCGAGTTCAAACCTCCGATATTGGTGACCTCGGCTGAAAAGAAAAACGCAAAATCTTCTGATGTGTCATGGCGCCATCTACCTGCAAGAAGAGCAAGCAAAGTCGTCGAAACTCACTTGGCGCAGCAAAGTCGTCAGACCCACTCGCCGCAGCAAAAGTCGTCAGACTCACTTGACACAATAGTAGCAACTCCCACGCTCGCCATAACAACAAATATCTCTTTCGTTCGCCTATCCACTGACTCACTGGTGGGGGAGTACTGTGGCGGAATCTAAATAAGCCAGTAACAGCCTCCGGACAGGAGTGATCACTTTTGTCTAGCGGTAAGTTACGTGCTTTCGAATCGGAAGGTTGCGAGTTCAAACCTCCGATATATTGTTTATTTACAGTATTTCTACAAACTGACCAGAGATGATTCATATGTACCAAATTTATTTTCTTGCATAATGACAGAAAAAAAAATGGAGTGATACTTGAACAATGTATAGAAATAACATCCATGTTATGTCACTTTTTAAAATCATTTTATCTAAGGACAATGAAAAAAAAAACTTTTGTGGTTTATTAATTTCATAAAGGTGATTGGCTAAAGCCTATTCAATATGCCTGTGCATTTCTTCACAGCAAATGTGTTTGAATTATATTAACATATAAGACATTTTCATTCAATTTTTTAATTGTGAATTGTATTAAATTGAAGCAGTTGAGTTATTATTATTTTTTTTAAACTACACATTTTTTCAGTATTTCTTTTATGTTTAAAATTTGTTTAACTAAGAACTGAGGAAACTTTAATATTTATACTTATAATTGATATATATGCTTATGAAGTTATGTGGTTTTATTTCTCATAAGTAAGAGAAAAAAATAGTTATGTCAGGCATTGTGATTTGTTATTATTTTTTATAAGAATGCAATGAATGATCATTAAATTAATTTTCAACAGGATGATTTGGATTCTGAGATTGGATTCCGTAAAGTGATGGATTACTTGTCAGAATCAAAAAAACTCATTATTGGTCATCAGATGTATTTGGATATCTTTCATATGATTGAACAATTCTTCTTCCCATTGCCTGAAGTAATTTATCAAAATATTATTTGAAAATTTTTTTATATCATTTCCAAATTTTAATTATTTGGGATTTTAAATTATGTGGTTTTTGTTTTATGTTAAAAATTTAATCTCAATTTATAACAAAAATTATCTTTCTGCAGTTGAAAAAATTATTTTAAGCACGATTTAATTATCTCCTTAAAAATGCATGTCAGAGTTAGCATGGGCTATTTGTTTCTTGATTATTTTTTGAAAGATTAATTATTTTCATCCCACAAAAGTCAAAATTTTGAAAAAAAATTATAAGTAATAAATTTATGATATATAAAATAAGAGAAGCACTAAACAGTGAATAAATAGATGACACAACTTTTCACAAAAATAAAATTATGTTCATTAAAAAACATTAAATTATTAACATTAGTGATTGAGTTTGGTTCAAGCAAGAAAAAAATGTAAACTTTCAAGTAATAAAATATAACTGAGTATGTTTTAAGTTATCTTTAAATATTAATTAAAAGCAAAAATAATTTTAATAAAGAAATCGCCATATATTTAATAAATTGTTAAATAAAATGGAGTTTATTGATTGTTCATTTTGGAACAGTGATGTTTGTTTTGGATAGGTTAGCAGGACAATTGCCCTGCTGAATTTTTGTTCACAATGTCCTTTGTGCCCAGTTCATGTATTAACAATCATATTACAGTATGATTTAAAACGTATTTAATAGTTTGTAAGTAGAAGTTATATATATATTTAATGGAGGTGGCTCATTCGCCTTTGTTTATTGTTGCAGAAATTTTTGAAAACAGTTGCTGTTTTTATAGAGCAAAATACCATCATTTTTGCTTGATTTTTTTCTGTTTTATATATAGAATCAACATTGAAAAAAAAGCATGTAAATACAACCATGAATGCTACAATTGTTTATTATTATTATTGATTTTATTTCTTTTGAAGTGTTATAACTATTTTTTTAAAATAAACTTATTTGCAAAACTCCTCGTGCTAAACATTGTATAACATGAGGCTTACAGACATAAGCGGTAACAACATTATAAAATAATAATAATAAAAAAACATAAGAGACATATATAAATAAAAGGGAGAGGAAATACACAAATATAAAGAAAGGAAGATATCTATAAAATTTTAAAAATCTATACAGTAAACAAATTTTCTCAAGACATTAAGGAAAATTTATTTACTGTATAGATTTTTAAAATTTTATAGATACCTTCCTTTCTTTATATTTGTGTATTTATAAGTTACAAATTTGATGTTAAAAATTTTATTTCATATGTAGGAGCAATACTTTTCTAATTGATTACTTTTTTTACAATTGCAGGATTTGAAGGAATTCAAAAGTATGGTTCGTATGACATTTCCTCATCTATTGGATACGAAAGTCTTGGCTTCATCAGACAAAATTAAAGTAAGTTTACAATTTGTGTGTGTGTGTGTTTGCTTAGTATTTGTTATAAATTATGTTTTTAAATAACTTAAAATAAAATTACTCTCATTGTGAATTTGTTTTTTTTTTTTTGAGCAAGAGGTATATAAAACGCACTATTTTGTTGTTTCTAAATACCTTGTTTAAAATGTAATAAAATATATCATTAGCCACTCTCCTTAGAAGCACACTAAAACAAAGAAATATCAATTCAGCATCTTAAAATAATAGGTCATGTGGAACAAATTGAAGAATTTTAAATTGAATCAATGTACCCTGCTGTAATGTCAGAAATACCTGGTTGGCTGACAAATGCATTCTAACTTTACAATATTGCCAGTTCCAGATGGTTCTTGTAAAAAAATTATTTTACTTATAAATTTCTATATTATGTGGCTAATTTAGAGACAATGCTATTTCACATTAATTAGATTTATAATTGTCATAAAACGAAAAAAAATCTGTTAAAGCTGTGGATTGTAATTATTTTCATTTTAGATCTCCCACATATCTTATGTTGGTAACAGGAAGATTAATCATAGTTTCATGAAAAAGTAGAATGAATATAAAATAAGATTCACATATTTCCCGATAAATTCTTCGCTTCCCACTTTTCCCAAAAAACATTTCTTGTAAACCAGTCATGTCAAACTCATTTGATATCACAGGCCACATGAGTTATTTTATATAAGTTGAGGGCCGCATGTTTTCAATTTTCAAAAAATTAAAAAATAGGATTATAAGAATGATTAATTTCTTTTTTCATAAAACTCAATGTATTATATGTGCATAATCATTTAATATTTCAGTTTATTTTTTTAAAATATTCATACTTTATACTGTTTTATAAAAAATAAAAGTTATAATACGAAATACACTTTAATATTACTTTTAGAAAATATTTGACATCATTTTTTTCTTCAAAGCAAGTCATCAAAATTTGGTTGAACTGATGTAATTTTTAGAAAAATAATGATAAAAGTGGATCATTTAATCTTGACCTCTCTGAATTTTTGTTACTTTTCATTGAAGAAAAAAGTTTCTCACATAAATAAATGCTTCCAAACATAGCCATTCATTATACGCGTAACAAATGATAACATTTTAAGAAACTGATCTACAGATGAATATATATAAAAATCTAGAGAGAGAGTTTTAACTTCCAAGCATTTTTGCTTCAGCAAAGAATCACAATAGATTTCAATTAATCCCATTTGTAAGTTTTCATCAACAACTTCACTATCGACAGACGGACATGAAATTAAGAAACGAAATTGCAATTCAAAATTTTTTAAATCAGGAAATATTTGATCAAATTCCATTTCTAACAAATTAATTTAACGAGAATATTTTGTAAATTTTAATTTAAGAGATTTAATCAATAGATTTTGAAAGCTTTCAAAGTGAGACGAGTTTTTTCCTTCTGTTTGTAATAGTTTGTCTGTAATAATTTTTGTTTGAAAGCATTAATATATCAAATAACATTGTAACAAAAGGATTTTTGCAGTAAAGCTTAAGTTGACTTGTAATATCAACTGAGAAAGCCAGGGTCATTTAGTTGATATTACATGTTCATCTTTTAATTCAGCACATTCATAATTTTTTTTGTTTCCAAGAAAATAATTATTTCATCCAGCAATTTAAAAGGTTTTAACTCTTAATGACTTGAAATCCATTGAACTTTCTTACAATATAGTTGACCAATAAATTCACATTCTATATCTTCTAGAAATGAAGATCGACGATACTAAAGTCTACATGCTCGAATATAATTTACAATTTTACTGACTAATTTAAAGCATGTCCAATACATTCAAGTACATGCCCAAGAACAGGACTTGCTATAGAATAATACCATGAAAATGTTTAAAATCATTATCATGCTGTTTGCTTGTTTCTTTTAATCTTGCAACTCCTGTAACCCGGCATCACTCGCTTGAAAAAGACGACCTAAAGTTCTCGTGCAGGGTGTGTCATACCCAAGGGTGTTTTTACCATAAAATTTGTATACAAAGGTTAGAATAGTAGGAAGTACAACATGTTTACTACATTTTTCACACATAAATTTAGTTTTTCTGTTCTTTTTATAAGGGCATTCAGTGCATTGTTTATACACTCCTTTAATCGCGCCATAAGTGAGTGCGATGTTTTCACTGGATCGTAATTTTTTTTAAAAATTTGTATCTTTTTCAAACTAAACATATTGGAGTAAACTTCTTTATTCTTTAAATTTAAAAATCTTGGAATTCTTTTTTTTTTATTTTCTCTTATTTTGTTCCAGCAGTAGTTTTTTTTTTCTTCAAAAGTTCACCTGAAAGTGGATAAGATGTGTACCAGTTATCTCCTTTAAAATTACATTCTTCTCAAATGTTTTTGTGTCCCTACATATAAAACCGTTATTTTCAACAGTGTCTCCCTTTTCTAAATCTGGATCGGTTTCAGTGGAGTAATCGTACTTGTTGTTATACTCTTCATTTGCTTTTTCCTCATCATAACTGCGAAGAGAATTTCTTCATCCAAAAATACTGTTGTACTATATCTATTAAATGCTGTATGTATAAAATTACTTAAATATTACATTTCTTCATAACTACAATAATACGCCATAGAATAAAGAAGATTTTAAAGTGTACTCGTGTATTAAAAAATGTGACACACCCGAGGGAGTGGTATCCAAAGATCTATTTTAAAAATTCGCTGACTGGCTTGATCCCCTTGAAGGTTATGACCTTAAAGTCGGCTAGACCAGGAATCGTCCTTTTTCCAAAAAAGGTTTAGCAGGAGCGTTGAAAAAAGTTAGACAGTGAATATGACACACTCTGCGTGAGTGGTGTAGGGTTAATAATACTGGTCATAGTAGATACACTATCAGTTGCGAGACAAATATCAACTTTTCCAAGTAACCATCTCAAAACTTCTTTAAGTGCATCAAAAATATGTATTATGCATAATATATGACTCAACTCGACGATAAATCTCAACTATTTCATTACCCCTGCTGGGTACAGAATTTCGACTTAAACTTACACTTTAAAATTTTTTTTATTTGTGCTGGACATAATACCGTTTTTTTCTTGAATTTAAGCTGCACCCCAAATTCTTAACAAATTTTTGTGAAAAATAAAAAATAGTGTAAAATGGTTTATATCAACATCAAATTTTACAAAATTAAAATAAATTTAAAATGAGAACAAATAAGAAGGGAAGAATTAGCTATTTTATCATTATTAGAAACTTTTAATTACATACATGAACCAGTAATATTGCTCCAATTACTCCATCCAACAAATTTCTTTCCCTTCGATTCTACCCCCGGTCCTGATTTTCAGTAGCATTAACATTGGGGAAAAGTGCGACTTAGATTCGAGTAAATATAGTAATTTCTCTGCTTTAGTTAAGCACCCATTAATAAATTCTTATTCAGTCTGCTTACAATTAAAAGTGATAATCTATAACTAGTTTTTACTGCAGTTGTATTTTCTTCAACAAATTTAGGTGGCTGCGGTTAAAGTAACGAACTCAAGTCATAAGTGAACTTGAGCCTTGTACCACTGAAGTTGATGCACGGTAAATATGTTGAGGCTCAAATGTCCTCCTATTGGTGTAGTATGGAAGTTAGAAGAGGGGTGGGAGCTTAGGTGTCATCCTCGTCACTTGACCGTCGTCCGTCGCCAAACACCCTCAAGTAGCTGAAAGTACAAAGTTTGTATTCACTCTCACTCAACAAATTTAGTGAATACATTTTCCCCCCATTTTTTAAGAATTATTTCAATTCTGTGACAACTTGTCTTCACAAAGATTCGCTACACATTTGTCATAGTCCCTTAAAATTAAATTTCTTAAGAACTAAATTAAAGTTTTTACATGTGAGGCACAATATTTTATTCTTGTTTTGGGCATAAAAATATTACAGTTCCTAATTTTCTTGGAAATTATAGTGTTCATCTGTTCGTACTCTGTTCTTGAAGTTTGATTATGTTTTTATTGAATAACTTTTTAGTTTAATATGAATAAAAACTAACATTCACTTTCCTTCACAAACAATTGAGTAAACATTGCACTTTATCTTGGTCATCTTGGGGTTTTGAAATTTTTAAAAATAAAACTTAAATTGCTTCTGACATTACGCTATTACTCTCACTGATCAGGCACTTCAAAGAGAAATAAAAGTCGCACACAGGATTAATTGTAGTACGATTTATAACAAATAATATTCATAAATGCATTTAAGAAAGTATTTATTATAATAACGTTAAATGACAAAAAATTAATAAAATACTAAAAATAATTTTTATTTAAGGGCTATTTCTATAATTAAATAGGATTTTCTTTAAAACAAGAATAGATGACAAATTAATATGTTGCAATTTTTTTTTTTTTTAAACTTACCAAAAATAAAAGCATAAAACTAATATTTTGTAAAATGTCTCAACTGGCTGCATGTGACCTGCGGGCCGTGTGTTTGACATGCCTGTTGTAGATTTAACTTTCTGTAAAATACTAATTTGAGGGTTTTAAATTAAATGCCAAGTTTAATTGGGAATGATGAAACTATTATATATATATATAATTTGTTAAATATATGATTTAAGCAACAGTGCGTGTCTATATATAGGTATAGACTCTTGATAAAATTAAATTTTTTACAGCCTCTTGTGACATCTACAGGATTGGGTGATTTGTTTAGACAATTCAAAGAAGATGAATCATTTGAATTTCCCACACTTGGTAAGTAGTTTTATCATGTTATATTGTTTTTTATAAATTTTAATATAAGTGTTTAAAAAATATTGAATTGTTCCAAATTGCGTTTAAGAATGAGCTTGAGTCGTATTTAATTTTACATTTGTTGTTGCTAAGGCCACCCGTCTGACGTAGTCAGATCGAGGCCGACGAAATTCATCATGGCATCAGGCTATATTGTACGCCTGTCGTTAGCCGTAGCTTTGAGCTACGGCTAATTTTACAATTAGTTATGTGGAATTTTGACACTATACACATATTCTCATGCATATGAACAAAGCTCTGAATTATGCTTTGTTTAGTGTAGTTGTCAAAACAGAGCTTTATTTTAATAGTGAAGTTGAGCTGTTGAGGAATATATATTTATTTTACAAAATGTCATACATCAGAAGATGAATATGTAACCAAGAGGAAATGTGTTTTACGTATAATCTATGTGAAAAGTACATAAATAATATCAAGAAATAGACAAATTAAGTTATGTAAACTATATTGAATAAAATTGTATTTTTTAAAAATAAAAATTTGAATTTTTGGTTAATACATAAGTATAAAATGTTTTGAAACTGTTTTCCTATACTTGCCTTACTTTAAAGTATTCATTGAAGTACTTTGGTTCATATATTATTTCAAACTATAAGAAAAAAAGAAATTCCAAGTGTAAAAATTTTTTATTTATGCATTTGAGATTTGTGCCAAAATTTAGATAACAATTTCATCTTTATGAAGAATCGTAAAATGTCTTATGCAAGGTAATTTTTTTAAGTAATTTTGTATCTCATTTTTAAATAGAATACAAGTAGCAAAGAGACATGTACAGTTGGACCACAAGTTTATGAACCTCTATTTCGTAAACTTTTTTCTGGTACCAAAAACAGAAAAATGTTGAAAGATGAATCTCTAATTAACAAATTTTCCGCAAAAACTTTTTTTCTGAATTGAGTGACTTTGTTAAATAGAGGTCCAACTGTAATTGATTTAATGACATTTTATTTGGCTGGCATTAAAATTTTTTAACTAGATAAACCATTTTGTCTGCAGAAGTTGAAGAAGGTTTTAAAGGCTACACTCTTGATTCTGAGGCATATCATGAAGCTGGCTATGATGCATTTTTAGCTGGTCTAAATTACTTAGTTATGAACAGAAAACTTGGTAAGTATATTGATCAGATAATTTCAACTGTTTGAGTGATATTATTTTAAACGAAAAATGTGCAAAAATGATCATGTTTTAATAGTTTTTATTGTGTTACATACACTTTATTGATTCTTACACTATTTTTAAATATATTATATTTATATATTTAATTTACAATATTAATTTTCATTTGAATTTGTTTAGTATTTAAACTGTACAAGTGTTTGTTGAATTGTCAATCACAAGTATTATTTTGAATAAGTTTATTGCTGCATATCCAAAAAAATATAAATGAAAAACCATTGTACAGTTTAAAAGAATTGAAATTTTTGTTTGCTTTAAAGAATTTTATTTTGATTAAAGTAATATACAGAGAAATATATTTTCACATGAAAACACTTTAGACAAAATATCGGTTAACACGAAATAATACAATGGACCCAACAAACTGCAGTCAATTCTCGATAATTCAAAGTTGAAGGGAACAATGAAAAAATTCAAATTATCAAGAAAGTAGTAAAAACCTCCCAAAAAAAACAGAAATTTTTTTTCTAACACATTTAAATTTGAAACCATGTAATAAAACAACAATTGGACATATGTATAAAATTATTTTGAAGTATTTTTAAAAAGTGCATATTGTACAATATAAATATTATACATACTGTACATAATTTTTTTTGACGAAAGAAATCTGCTATTTTTTTTGTTTTGTAGCATTCAATCTAACTTTGTCAATAGATTTTTCTATAATAAATGAAGCTTAAAAAACATTCATATGAACATGATTTTGAAGAAAATGTGGCGTAATTTGTTTGTACTGGCACTTTAGCTTCTGTCAGAGTTATCGGAGTTGACTCTGATGGTCATCAAAGGGGCTACATTACAGGGGAGACAAGCAGAAGCAATACAACACAAAACATGTGAGCTCCAACCTATTTGCACGGCCGAGTGGTCTAGGCATCGGATCTTGGCTAGCGTGTCATGAGTTCGATCCTACTACCACTAAAGATCCTCCGTGTAGGGGAGCAATGCACGTTAAATCTGTTAAGAGCTCAAATGTCCTCCCGTTGGTGTGGTGTGGTAGTTAGGAGAGGGGGTGCCAGCTCAGGTGACATCCGCGTCACTTGACCATGGTTCAAAATTGCGCGAACCATTGCCAAAAGCCCTCGTGTTGCTAATCAGTATGATGTTAATATTCTCTCACTCTCACTCACTCCAACCTATTTGCTACAGTACTCTACATGATAGTGAGTGTTTGAATTGTCAAAAGTTTTATTAGATCAATTCGAATCATTGTGTGATGTATGCTGGCCAGCCACATATTTTAGTTTGAAATATCAAGTTTTTCTAGGGGTTGAGCATATACTCTGAATTAGCTAGAGGTTCATATTATCAAAGGTTTCAATTAGCGAGAGTGGACTGTCGACTTCATGCTTTTTCCCTGCATCGCTTAACATGAAAAGATTTTCATTCTGGGAATGAACAAAATATGAAAAACACCAGCCATGTGGGATTTTGAATTATTGTCAGAAGAATTCATTTTAGTAGCTGATGATAGTGTGTGTACAGCCCCAACAACGGCAGACAAAGACATTTCGAAGTTTGATCAAAACTCAAAAAAATATTGACGCAGATTCCAACGATGAAAATGAAATGATTAATGCAGCTTCTGTTCCCACATCATCCAAAATGAGGAACATCATGAAAAGTATGTCCAGTTATTTAGATGCACATTTCAAAGGTGTAATGAATAACAAATTGGATGATATCAAAAAAAAATTGTTGCTGAAAAACAATACAAAGAAAAATCAGATTTATTTTCCAAAAACTCAATACATTTTTTGTTTTCCAAAAAATTTGAAAGTTTTATGATTTTGTGTGTGAATGTTTTGTTTCATTGATTTTTATTAAATATATGCACATATACATATATATATCTGCGTAAATAAAATTAACGTAATTTTTTGACGTATGAGTATTTTTTGCAATATCCTTTAACCTGAAAAATATTTCAGTTTCGTGTTAAGGGATTTTCACTGTATTGTCATAAAAAAATTTTATAGTTAAACTGCTTTATATTTTGCAAGAAGAATACAATATTTGCAATAACTTAGCTAAGGTAAACATATGAAAAAGGGAAGTAATATATCTGTTTGTTTAGAAAGAGTAAAGAAAAATTGTTGCAGTTATATAAGGTTAGCCTTAATTGTTTTAGTATTGTTATTTTTCACTTCTTATACATACAATTTTTATTGATGATTTTATAATAATTACCCCATCTTAAGAAGAAAAAATGCTAAATTTTGTCCAAAATAATGTATATGTAATCTGTTTTAAAATTTCTTAAATTTTAAAACATGAGCTGTACCTAATTCTCACTTCTCCTGCAGAATTGATATGTAAATTAAATTTGACAATACTTAGTACATCAAATATATTTTTTAAAAATTATTTTAGGTTCATTGATTACACCTAAGGTTGAATACCTTGAACCCTCATCTAAGGTGTTGTCACGATATGTAAATAAGTAAGTTTCATTTGTTTAATGTTCATAAAGAAAAAAAAATCAGATTTTTTTAAAAATTTGATTATTTTTTATGGAATAGGTACTAATGCTAAAATACTACATTCATTTGAAGGAATTGGATAGTAAAGTAAAATATAATTGGAATTTGATTTGATTATAAAGAATTTAATATTGCCATGTTTAACAATATTTTTACTATTTTCTGATTAATATATAACTATATTATTGTTAACCTGAATAGATCTCATAAGATATATAAAAGAAAAATATGACACAGTGATTGCTTAAGGCTTTGAACTGAATATTTAAGTTAAATTTAATTAAATAACATTTTGTAATTTTTATTTTAGGACAAATATATCCGTATCTATGTTAATGTATATTTCAGTTTCAAACATAAACAAAGCTTATAATATTGTAAAAATATTTGTAATTAAATGAAATTTTATTGTTACCTAATTCCTGTTGCTTATTTTTTTAGATTTTTCATTCGACAACATTTTGATATCACTACTTTAAATCTAAGTGGACTAGATCGTAAGTATCTTTTATTGGATTTCATCTATTTGTTTGTAATTTAAAAATTACTTTCATCTTTAAAATCCTGAATGATTTATATGGTGTCGAGAACATTTTCATTTGAAACGTGCATCTTTTTTTAATAATATACCCTACTTTAGAATTTTATTTTTATATTATGATTTCTATACTGCTAATACTTTATTCAGAAGTATATATTTTTGGGAGTTTTCCTTTGCAATTACTTTCCTGTTTCTAATATATCATATACACTGGTGTCCAAAAGTTAAGCATAAATCGTAAAATGCGAAAAACATGGAGTAAATATTCGTAAACTTATTCCAAATTTCTTGCAGATATTAATTGGGTGAAGAAGAAACATTGGGTTTATACAAAACTTTTCATTGGACTACGTCCTGGGCGAAACCCCGGCGCTTGTCGGAACGCGGAGAAATTGATTCACGCAGCATAGGCAGTTCATACAAGTTTCGTGCAACTGCTCTGCGAAGGAACGTTGTTAACCAACAAACAAGGTGAATGATGGCACACAGACACCAATTGGACATGTTTACGAAAGGAAAAATCGTTGTAATGCTGGATCACAAACCGAATTGTCTCAAATTCTGAATGTGGACCAATCTGTGATTTCAAGACTGGCTGAGGTTTCAAAGAACGGGAGATATTACCCGACAACCAGTATCAGGTCGACCAAGAGTCACAACCCCTCGCCAAGACCGATATCTGGTAATAAGTGCATGATGTCAGAGGGGCAGTACTGCCAGAGCACTGGGTTTGGCGCTCACAGTCACCACAGGAATACGAATTTCGAGACAAACTGTTTACAAGAGACTCAATCATGCTGGCCTGTATGCCAGGAGACCAGCAGTTTGCATTCCCCTCACGTCTGCGCATAAACACGCTCGTTTGAAACATCAACATTAGAGTGTGGGAGAGTGGGCCAATGGGATGTTCAGTGACGAGTCCCCATTTAGTCTGAGTAGTGATTCTTGGCGGGGAACGATATAGAGAGAACGTGGAACACATTTTGAACCAAGAAACATAACGGAAAGACATTACTTTCCATCAAGGGGAATAATGGTATGGGCAGGCATCATGATGGACGGCCGCACAGACTTCCATTTCTTTGACACGGAGTCTGTGACTACTCAAAGATACAGAGACGAAGTTCTTGAGCCTTATGTTCGCTTGTTTCGAGGTGCTGTCGGACCTGACCTCATATTCATGGATGATAATGTGCCATGTCACTGAGCGGTGCTGATTGGTGACTTCCTTGAAATGGAAAACATCCAGTGCATGTCGTGGCCTGCGAACCCCCCTGATTTAAATCCTGTCGAGCATGTATGGAATATGCTCAGGAGACAAATTGCAGCTCTTTTGCATCCACCAAGCTCCATTACAGAACTGAGGAGAGCTCTCCAAGAAGCTTGGAACCGTTTGAGCCCACTACTCATTCATCATCTCATAGCAAGTATGGTAAATCGCTGTGCAGCGTGCCTGGCTGTCAGAGGTGACCACACGTCTTATTAAACTGCAGCATCAGTATTTTATTTAATGTTTTCTTTCATTTTTTCTTTAAAGTGTGAATCCTTGCTAGGCTCAGTTTTCTTTCAAACTGCTACTTTGGATAATAAAATTAATTATCATTCCTTTGATTTGCTTCCTTATTTTATAACCATTTTACACTCGCATATCACGTTTCCCGCCATTCTGATTTACAGTTCCTTCTGTATTCACAAAATTATCACTTATGCTTAACTTTTGGACACCAGTGTACAGTCAAACCTCTCTTTAATGAAATTGCTTAATCCTGAAAAAAGTTTGTTATATGGAAAATTTGTTAGAGATTCATCCTTTAATATACTTTAAGATCCACATAAAGTAACGTTTAATTCATAAACACCATATATTATTTTGAAAAGTAGTTTTTCACACTTTTTTTGTAAATGAATATCTTTATTTTACACTAGCCGTTACCTGTCCACTTTGCCAGGTATTTAATGATGTTATATGAATATATACTTTATATATATGTAAATTATTGATATTGTAGCTTCAAGCATTCGATTGTATTGAAAATTATTCTTATAATTCTTGATTCAAAAAGGACAGAACTTTCAAATAATAATTTCTGAAATTGAAGTAGAATTATCTTTCCCTTCTCAAGTGGATTTCCACAAAACCCATTTTTAGTGAATTGCTACAGAATAAAATGTACATGCTTGCCAAATTTCAAGTCTAAACCTAATAGATCAAAAACTGAATTTTTTTTTATCAATAAGCTCCAGTAACTGCTTTTGATAATCAATTTCTGTAAGACTCCCTTTAATTCAATGACAGAGACATAAATTGCAAATTTCATTACTGTAGGTCTAGTAGTTTAGAAACAGGTATTTTTTTTATCAATACGTTACAAAAGATTCCCTCTCCCCCATAGGAGTCAATTTCCATAAAATCCATTCTTAACAAATTTCCATTCAATAAAAGTAACATGCAAACTAAATTTCATTATGGTAAGTAGTTGCTGATAATGAAAAATTTTTTCATTAAGTCCCAGCAACTCCCCACTAGGAGTAAATTTCCAAAAAATCTCTTCTTAGCAAATCTATATTCAACAAGAAAAAAACACGCCAACAAAATTTCAAGTCTGTACGTCTAAAAGTTCAAAATGTGGATGGAAGAAACAAGAAGTATTACTGAAGGTGTAATTTCATTAGTTGTCAGTGTACCACTAATATATTCTTTTGTTCAATTAGTTCTTCGAATCTAATATTCTGTTTACAAAAGCTTAGCACTTTACTGTTTGGCTGACAAACTAATTTGTGTGTCTAGTATCAACATCAGATGGATTTCAATTTAGTAACAACTGTATATATTGGTAATATAGCCAATTTTTATGGTGGGGACATCTTAAAAAAGCAGTTACATCCTTTGTTCCTTATAACCAATAAATGCACAAAGATGTACAAATTTTCCCCTGCATTGCCAACCTTTGATCAATAAATATAATGCTATCCATGGGGGAGCAAAAATTTCTCAAATGCAACTTAATGGTTTGAAGAGAGCTTCTTTGGTCTTTGTTTGAAGATCATAGCAAAGCTCAGACAAATCACTAATTAAAAATTGTTGAACATACCTGTACCACTGGTTTGTTCTGTAGCAATTTGTAACTTGCATAATATTGGTCTAATTTTCTTGAAATCCACAAAAAGTATATAAGAAATAATCATTACGCAAAAATATAAAACATAAAAATGTGAAACTTCCTTATACTGAAAAAAAAAAAAAGAAATACCATATTAATTTAAATCGCAAAGTTATTTAAAATAGATAAAATATCCAGATTTGATGTAATTGTATGGTAAATAGTTCTGAACATGTAAGGTATTTGCATATATTAAGAAAGTCTTAAGCTTAATAGGAAAAAATAAACTTTATACAACATTTAAGCAATCAATATGCTTTACAGGAAACTAATAAATATTTTAAGAAAAGTGCAGTTC
Source organism: Trichonephila clavata (assembly GCA_019973975.1). NCBI lineage: Eukaryota > Metazoa > Arthropoda > Arachnida > Araneae > Nephilidae > Trichonephila > Trichonephila clavata. The sequence goes on from BMAO01033386.1 coordinate 19,267, forward strand.
ATAAAATAATTGTGAACCAACACTTTTCTCTGAAATAGGAATAACAAAGGGACATCAACTTAAGTAAAAATATTTAAAGCAGATAGAATGAGTGTGGCTTCAATAATAAATTTATTCATTCAGAGGTAAACATGAGGTCATATTGCCAGAGCTGTGGAAAGTTGATTAAAAATTGAATTGTAAAAGATCTCAAGCCAGTGGCATACCCAATGGGGGGCCCCACCCAACGTAGAACAAAAAAATTTTACCATAGAGGGGAATACCCCTCAATACTTTTGTCTTCGTGTTTTTGCGAATAGAACCCCCTTCCCAATAAGAGAGGTCTGTATACATCACTGTGAAAAGCAAATTTTGAAAAAGATCTTTTTGATGTGCAAATCATCTTGAGACCCATTTATTTCAGTACCAAATTTCACATGTTTGGATCTTTCCGTTTTTGTGCTACATTGCAGGCCACATACACCAACTCTTTCTTTCATAAGTATAGATATATCCAAACTAATTTAACTGAGTAAGACATATTCATAAGTATAAATCCTCCCTCCTCAAAAAAATAAACCGATTTATAATAGATGTTTCTCCTTTTTTAAGTTACCTAAAATCCCTTAAAACTTTTTAATTTTGACATTTTCAAAAAATTTTAATTTTTGGTTTATGTTTTAAAATTTAAATTACCTGCTTTTTTTTTTAAAAAAAAAATTGTTTTCGGATTTTTATTTTTATAATTTAGTTTTTCTGCTTTCATTGTTAGGTAAAAAATAAAATTTATCCCATACCCCTCTCCTTAAAAGAAAGAAAATGTATATATATATATATATTTGTAGTCTATGTATTTAATATTATTGAATCAATTTATTAAATGTTGATTGTTTTAATTCTTTTGCTTTTTTCTCTCTTTCCATTTTACAGCTGAACCTGATCGAAATCATGTATTTTATGTGAGTTTTCCTGAAGAATGGAAGACAGTTGATCTTGTAGAGTTATTCTTACCTTATGGTAATATATATTCATTCTCATGTGTTGAATACACAATACCTATTATAGAACAAATTCTGAAGGAAATATATTGTCTTCTAAAGTAAAAAGAAGTTTATTGAATGCAATTCTAAAATTGATTAAAGAGCATATAGCTAAAAAGAGTAGTTTATCAATATATTTTTTTTAAATATAATTATGAAAAAACTAATTGAAGTTTACTTCACAATTTTGCTAAGCAATTGATTATTTTTGTTTTTTTGTAGCTTATGAATATAGAGGTTTAAATGATTTTTTATAGTATTTATTAATTTATAATTTTTCTTCAAAATGTGCTTTTAATTAATTTTTTTGCTACAAAATACTTTTTATTCTAAAATGAAATTTGCATTTATTATTTTTCCTCTTTATGTAGGACACATCTATGTGCATTGGCTAGATGATGTATCTGCCTTAGTTGCATTAAAAAATCCACAGAATGCTTTAAAAGGTAATACATTATTTTGTTTATAATTTAATACAGAAAAAAGTATATATATTTGTTTAATTATCATAATAAAAACATAATCATTTTGAAAAATAGGATTTTATATTTAAAAAATTGTGGGGATGTTTTAGTTGTGAAGGTTGCTAATTACGAAAGTTAAGTTTACATCCACACATTAAGAATGAGCACGACAACTCTTTGCCATAAAAATAAACATCTTTTATTTTCAACATTAACAAAATGATAGTCAACAAATTCGTGGAACACCAGAAACTGATTTTTAAATTCATACAGCTTACGCGCTTGATCATAGTTAACTGCTTCGTATTTCTAGTACAGAGTTATTTTAATAGCTTTGCGAATAAAGTCATTTTGATGAAAGCAGAATCGCCACAATATATTAAAATTTGATATATTTTTTTATGATCTATAAAATATTTTGTACTTGTTTATTGTCGTAACTATATTGGTAGAAATTGACAAAATCAAGAAACATTTTACGAGTAATTTTCGGTAACTACACTTTTCAGAGCAGCCACTGATGTAATTTTTAATTGTATTTCTACAAAGGGCACAATCATTTTCTTTGTTTCTATATTTTCATATATTTTCTCCTTGCCTTAATTTTCTTCTCAATTACAATTCTAAAAGTAAGCATAACATTTGTGAACAATAGAAGAAAGTGTTTTAAAATTATTTAACTAATATAACATTTTACCTCAGAAATACAAACATTTGGAAGTTATATTTTGAGAAATATATTTTGAAAAGCATTATAAAAAAAAAGAAACGAGACTTACAGTAGTCGTATACGATGTGTAACATCTGACATGTTATCGTGATAAATTCGCAATAGCAACTTAAATCCTGAAAAAAATGAATCGAGTATGATTGGAAATAATTTCCTATGGAACAATTATATCTTTTTGAAAATTTTATTTAAAATGCATTACAAGGAGTAATGCAATTTTTTTTCAAAAGTAATTATTCTTGTTCAATTTGGGGAAGAGCAGTAATGATAACTTATAATAACTAAAATATGACATATATACTTGTGATTTCAAATTATATAAAAACCGTTGAAAAATCGCGTCAATAACAGTCCCACTGTTAGTTGTCGAAACATTTGGATTTGTGTTCATTTCGAGCTCGAGTTCATCTTTCAAAAAAGCTATGAGTGACTCGGCTTCTAGCAAACTGAAGTTAACTTTAAAATCACCACTCAAAATCATGGAAAGCGAGTGAAAGGTTTTTTTTTTTAAGAGCAGAACCACCTTCGGTATATGGTAAAAGTAAAAAATGCAGGAAATCTTAAATTTTTTAAACCGTTTGATTCAGAGAAATTTATACGACCACTGAAATCACTGTTTGTCCATTTTCAAATAAGCATTCTGCTGCACATTTGTCCCCAATATCTTGAATAACAATAAATACCCAATCCACTTGTTTGACGATAAGTAATATCCATATAGGAGCCACAACATGTGAGTTGTTCTGTTTGCGATAGATCGCAACACCAGCTGCTCTGTGGCCCGGTCATTTAAATTGTACGCAGCAATCAAAGTCAGGTATTGAAACATGTTCGTCATTATCTTATCACGTCTCTTCCAACATGAGTAAAGTACAATTTTGTGAAATAAGGTCAAAATCTGTTTGGTGAGCCCTCAGACTTTGACAATTGAGCGTAAGGATCGCAATTTTAGCCTTGGTGAAGTCTAATAAGACTTGCTGGTATGTGCCGATTAGAGTCAAGCGCAATCAAAACCGAGTTTTTTGAATTAGAATATTTTGAAATGCTAAATTTAACAATATAAAAAAGGCTGGCTGCTTGATCTTCTCTGATCCTAAAGTGAGAAAACAAAAACAAAGATCCCAAGGCCTAGACCGCAGGGCGGGGGGGAGTCCCTCCCGAATGTAGGAGAAAAAACAGAATTTTTTTCGATTCTTCACTGCCAGGGTAGAGGAGACACCACCACGCGCGCTGATTGGTCAAACTAAATAGCACGCGCTTCCTCAACTTCCTGTTACGCATTTCCGTCCCTTTTCACGAAATCACTCCCACAAATCTCCAGCAATCGAGAGGAAAGATGTTACACATCAAAAAGACTCTCCTGCTTTCTACCATAACTGCGCAATTTTTATATATATTATGTTGAAATTTCTCTTAACTCTAAAGCTTACAGTTTTTAAAAGAAAATTTTTTTAAAATTAATACAGATGTATGAGTTTATTGTGTATATACATGTAAACAATTTTTTACTTTGTAAGTTATCATTCTTCTATGAAAAAAGGCATACTTTACCAACATGTCTGCAGTAATATTGTTATGAATTTTGTGAGAAGAATACTTAAAATAGTGTAAATAATTTATATTACTCTATGTTGTATTTATTGTAATATTCGCAAGCAGTGTAATTTGTTACATTATAATGGCGATTCAATGGAATCTAGGTGATAGAGCCAAGTTTGCATCATTTTTGGTGAGTTTGCAACCCTATGGATTCTTCTAGAAATTAGTGGATAAATCTAATATTGCAATCTACAACAGAAGCAAATTTTTCGAGAAAAATCCGTGATGCCGATAAATAGGGAACTAATTGCTGAAACTGAGTTAGTATTGTTTTTGTTATTTACGGAATTATCATAGACTTAAATTACAACCTACACACAAGGTGGCTAGAGCTAGAAGGAAGTTACATAAGAAAAACTATAAATACAAATGAGAGATACAGGCACCATCTATTGGCATAACAACAAAACCATGTTAACATTTAACATAAGTCATTATCTTTAACACTTTCCCATGTTAACTGGATTTTGTCAGAACAGTCCCATTTGATACCACAATGTCAATAGTCTTGACTTCATCAAGGGTTTTGTCAAAATGTCAAGAGATTTGTTTCTCAGTTGACTCTTGCTTCACATTTAATTTTCCTTCTAAGACTTTCTCACGCACAAAGAAGTGTTTTATTTCTATGTGCTTTGTCCTTCGATGATATTCAGGGTTGTGTGACAACTTTACTGCTGCCTTGTTTTCCACTTGAAGTGTGGGAATTTCCCTCAAGTTCACTATGCCCTGAATCAGTCTGCAGACTTAACTGACTTCTTTGGCTGCCTCTGATGCTGCTATAACCTCAGCTTCAGTAGTTGAAGTGGCAACAATTGCTTGCCTTTGGCTGCGCCATGAGATTCCCTCAAAACCAAAACACTTAAGTATCCTTCTGGCATATCCTTTTTGACTGATCGTTATTGAGTTGTCTTTATGATGCTCAATTTCAAGACCTAGAAAACAAGAAACTTCTCCTACTGAGATCTTGAATTTTGTTTTCAGCTCCTTGATGAACATTTCAGAGTCCTGTTGGTCAGTTGCAGCAATTAATCCATCATCAACATACAACACTATTAACAATTTTCTACCTTTTCTTTCCCGAATATAAAGGCATGGATCTGCTTCACTTGCTTTAAAACCAAGATCTGTTAAAAATTGACCAAAACACTTGTTCCAACAGCGTGGTGATTGTTTTAAACCATACAGGCTGCGCTTGAGTTTACATACTCTTCCTGAACCATCTTTGAAACCTTCTGGTTGTTGCATATATATGGTTTCCTCCAGATCTCTATAAAGGAATGCTGTTGATACATCAAACTGAGTCAAGTGCATCCTTTCTTCAGCTGCAATGCTTAAAACTGTCCGTATTGTTCCTAATTTGGCTACTGGACTATATGTTTCACTGTAATCAACGCCTGCGTGACTGAAACCTCTCTCAACAAGTCTGGCTTTATACTTGTTGATGCTGCCATCTGGATTTGTTTTGAGTCTATAAACCCACTTACAGGGTATTGCTTTAGCCCCAACTGGTGAGTGTGTTAGCTCCCAAGTATGATTTTCACTTAATGAATTCATTTCACTTTCCATGGCTTTCTTCCAGTCTGTGCTATCCTTGGAGTTAACTGCTTCTTCGTATGTTTCAGGATTATAGTCATCTAAATATGACTCTGCTTCCATAATATGATCCTCAAACCGTTTTGGTTTATGCAGAAGTGAGCGGTTCCTCAGCTGTCTATCTGATATAGGTTCAGCATCTTCTTCACTATCACTCTCAGAATCACTTAAGTTTTCTTAGTTTTGTGTACTTTTTCTACAGGATTGTCTTCAATTTTTATGAGATGCTCTTCATACTTTCCCTGATTTGTATCTTCTTTTCTTGACTTGAACTTATATTTGCTCTCTTGTCTGGGTCTTTCTGATTTTGTAGCTATTAGAGCTTCCTGGGCTTTTTTGCTACTGTCTTCCACTTTGGTAAAATTTCTTTCGAACATACACAGCTGCACTGTTAATTCTTCATATGACTTCTTGTCATCTCCAGCTAACAACATCCAACTGGATTTAAAGGTTTCAAACTGATAAGGCAAAATATGTAATTCTTTACATACTAACATCAAATCTGGCAACTTGCTGTCCTTTCTACCCTCAAGTCCATTATTCAGTTCATTCCAAAGACTTCTTAGCTTTGCAATATGTGTTGAGACATCCTCTCCTGGAACCCAGCTGAATGCAAAAAACTCTGTACAAATTTTAAACAACTGATCTTTTGAAGTTGCTTCAAACTGCAGCTTTAATGATTCCCATGCATCAAAGGCTGTTTCCTTGTCCATTATCTTCAGATACACAGCATCAGTGACAGTACTTGCGATCATTGATTTTGCATAACTATTTGCTTTTCTGTACAAATCGCAGCGTTCTTTATACTGTTTTCTTACAGATTCTTGAGCATCAGCATCTATGGATTCTGGTCTTTTCAGCTTGCCATCTATAATCTCGATTGCTCCTTCATGGTAATCGAGTAGGTCTCGTATCTTCCGTTTCCACATCGGCCAATCTGTTTCTCCGGTCAAAGGCTTAATATGACGACTGAAATCCATACTTATTTCCTTTCTAGAAATTTTGATTTGCAGGTATCTTAAATAATTTGTTTTAATATTTCTAAGCTAAGCAACAACGGTCATCTTCTGTTTCTTCCTCGATCTCTTCAAAAATGGCAGCGTGATCACGCTATCTTCCCGCCAAATTGCTGATCGGCGAAACTTTGCCGCGACTTGCTGCTTCCAAGAAATAAAGTTCTTTCAGCCTTTTCTATCGTAAAAGACTCATAATCTTTGATACTTCAAGCACAGTTAAAGCTTGTGCTGGTACCCATAACCTGTTTAAGTTTTTATTATTTACCGAATTATCACAGACTTAAATTACAACCTGCACACAAGGTGGCTAGAGCTAGAAGGAAGTTACATAAGAAAAACTATAAATACAAATGAGAGATACAGGCGCCATCTATTGGCATAACAACAAAACCATGTTAACATTTAACATAAGTCATTATCTTTAACAGTTTTGACCAGCAATTAGTTGGTGTTCATTTGACCTTGAAGAGTCGACTAGTGATCAGTTGTGTAGGACGAGCTAGCACTTACGGAGAATCGTTTACATACTTATATTTTAGACACTGATAGTTGTGTTTGAACACTGTAGAAGGTGTGAAGGCCTTCTGAGATTTATTTTGTGAATTGTGCTGCTGAATCCTGTATTTCAAGGTTTGTTCTTCAACAGCAAATTTCTGTCTTACTCTCTTTGAAGAAGAACAGTTTTACTTTTTGTGACTAATTTAAATAAAATCCTCAAACCCTGATCTACGCAACAATATATTAACCTGCCATGTCCTCTGTATGGCAGGTTACTTCCGTTATGGTTTAAAATTCTAATGTTAGTATAATGTGAAATGTATAAGTCCATTACATTACATACAAAAATTAAGTCCATATAATTTTGGCTCAAGATTACAATGCCCATTGCCAATATAGCCTTAAAATGCAATATTTATCAAAAATCATGAAAATATACAAGTTTCATATTAACTAAAATAAAAATAAATTTGTTGGAGTATGTAATGAAATATTTCATTTTGTTTTAATAAACTATTTAGGAAATGTTATCTTTATTGAGGGAGGGGAGGTAGATTATGAATTCGAAAATCTAAATTCTTTTGTTTTATTTATAATGAGCACTGATATAAACTATTAAGGAAAAAATATACATTACTTCAATGTTATGTGAGAAGTAATTATCCATTTATGTGTGTTAAAGATTTGGGACTAGAATTACAGATAGTTATATTATCTAGTTTTTTTACTCCCTTGTTGATGTATTTATGTCTAAAATACTAATTTGATTTTTTTTTTCAGTTAAAACATCCCTACTGAATAAATCTAATCGACTGTACCGAGTTAAATTGTATTCTGAGTATCAGAAATGGGCTCTACAACAACTTCAGACAAACAAGAAAGAGGAAAACAAGAAAACATGCCCATCAGACTCTAAGCCGTCAGTTTCAAAAAGGAAGAACAGTGGTGGTGCAGAGTAAGTTGCAATTATTAAAGTGCAATATGTGCATCTGAAATTGAAATTTTTTTGCTGTAGCTAAAATTGGTTGAAATAGACTGATGGTGTAGAACAGAGGTCAGGAAACTTTCAAGACAAAAGAGTCAATTAGTAAGTGAAACAAAATAATTAAACTATCAAAGAGCCTAAATTATTTATATACCTATGCTTATTACCAGGGAAAAGGAATCTAGTTGCGGTCACGATCGTGATTCTAGTGTTCCAGTTAATATTGTTGATAATATTTGAATATAGTATTATCCAAAGTAATATTTTATGTTTCTTCAGAAACTAAGAACTGCAGAAGATATTTTTATTTCTGTGTAAGAATGACCATTGTGAAAATTGCATTTAAAGGTTCAGCATTGATGAGGCAAAACAGCCAACCTCACTAAAAAATGAACAAGAACAAATAGGCATACAATACAAAATTAAACGTCGCTTTGTGTACTGTGTGAAGTCCACAACCAATCAGGAATGCCATGATGTCATTTACAATGATGTCATCAATAGTGCTACTGTCAATTTGCATGTTTTTCTGTCATGAACATGCAAATAAAAAGTTCTCACGCAACTTGCATGTTAATGTAAATTATGGAAGGGACATGAGATGTAAATTAAATGGCTTTTCCAACAATGCCCCCATCCCCCCTCTCATGTCCTTATATGCTACTTGCATTTAACATTAACTTTCAAATCTTAATACTTATTAATACCATTACAAGTCATAATATTATACTTAAATATTACACATTTACAAAAATTAGTTTCAGAAATTTTTACAATCCATCCTTTGATAAGGGTTTGGTAAAAACATCTACTACATCTTTTTACATCTAAACATCTTTTTATCATTGCTAATATAGTTCTTCAAATAATTTTTTCTAGATTTCTTAAAAAGTGATATTTTTCATCAATATACTTTGTTCTAATATTTTCAATAGGAGAATTAGAAAAGTCGATTGTGCAGCTCATTATCACATAGTAATTCACTTTTACTTAAATTAATGAAAAATAATTTTAAATTATTACATACTTTTAAAATGTAAGTAACCCATTTTAATTCTTTGGAAGCTTCAGTCAAAGTTACATATTCTGCCTCCATAGTTGATAAACTTACAAAATTCTATTTAAAAATTCTCCAGAATATTGGTACAGAATCAATAAGTAATATGATTCCACCCACAATGAAATTCTATCATCCCTATTGGCGGTAAAATCCAAATCACTATAGCATTTGACATTCATGTTGTTTGTTAGATAAATTTAATTTAAAATGCTTTGTATGTTTTCAATATAATTTACTAATAACTTTAGTAAATAATTCCAACAAGCAAACCTGGATTTTCTTGAAATTGGGGAAATATGTTTGCTATGTCACTTATATCTAGTCTAGTATGTCCTGCTAAGTAAGATAAACAGCCATGTATATTTTGGTATGGTAAACTTTCCATTTCAGTAATATCTACTTCTGAAGTAGAACGTCCACTTTAGATAGCATAATTCCCTTAGCTAATAGTAATGTTGATATTGCAAGTTTATGCTTTCTATAAAAGTTGCACACTTTATTTATGTAGTCAGTTTGATGGATAAACAATTTACCATCTCAACTTCTTCAAATTCAACACCTAGCAATTTCTTAGTTCTATCCATAATTTTTAGATCAAATTTATCCCTTATTTTTCTTCAATATGATGATCTGATTTATCAAATAACACAATATCATCAACATACAATAGTAATAAAATACTATCTTCATAAATATAAACATAGTTGTGTGCACCAATTTATTTTCTTAAATTTTAACTCTTTTGAACTGATGTGAATTTCATAAAACCACTCTCTACTACTTTGAATGAGTTCATAAATGGCTTTATTTAGCAAGCAAACATAATTTGGTTTTTCATGATTTATAAAACCCTGAGATAGTTGCAATAAAAATCTTTCACCCAAATTTGCATACAGGTAGGCACATTAAACAACCAACTGACAATGAGACCACCCAAACCAATAGACAAGAATTGCGAAAAACATTCTAATTATTTAAAAGAATATCTGGGCTAAAAACCTCATCATATATTTCACTTTTACGTTGTCGGTACCCTTGAGCTACAAATCAAGCTTTATATCTTAAAATTTAACCTTTTTCATTCTTTTTAATTGTGTAAACCCTCCTTTTTCCAATCACCTTTTCAGGCCTTGTGATTAATTTCTAAATATTCCTTTCTGACATGATTCATTCTTTTTAATTGTGTAAACCCTCCTTTTTCCAATCACCTTTTCAGGCCTTGTGATTAATTTCTAAATATTCCTTTCTGACATGATGTCAATTTCCTCTTTCATTGCAATAAACCATTTATTCTTTTCAGCATCGATGAGGCAAAAAAAGAGCTTTAAAGATTTTTATTTAAGCAGCCAACCTCACTAAAAAACGAACAAGAATGAATAGACAAATATTCAACAGCAAAATTAAAAATTACACTATACCTCGTGAAATACACAACCAATCAGCAAAGCATTGACTCCACTTACAAATACATATTGCAATGACATCATCGCCAGTGCTACTGTTAATTTACATGTTCATTTTGATGAACATGCAAATAAAAAGTTCTCACACAACTTGTGTGTTTATGTAAAGTATAGAAGGTACATGAGATGTAAATTATTTGGCTTTTTCAGCAATATTGAGAATTTAAGTTTCAAATTTTGTAAAAGAAATTTTACTTTAAAAGTAACGTAAGTGAATTATTCTGAAATTTCATATTTACATTGATAATTAAAATTGATTTTGGTTGTTTTTGCATACAAAAGTTATCTTACACTATTAAAATTCGAAGGTAAACAAACGTATCTATCTACCTATGTGCGTCTATCTTCTCACGAACCGCACCATGCAGAAAGTCGCGGGAGGTACCAAAAGATCGGGAATTTTCCGGGGAAGCCGTATTGCCCATTTATATTCCGATATTGTAATTAGTTGAAAAGATATTAATTAAAAACCTTAAAACGCCTAATTGTTTTAACTCCTACCGGTTGTTTACTTGGCGGAACTTCCGTTCCGTTTCGGCCGAGCGGTGATCTGACGTTTTTGACCATCTTAAAATTGTCATCCAATTTTCGGTGTGGAAATCAGACAAAAAATAATTACAGAGTCGGAAAGATCATTTATTTCGCCACGATACGGTATAATTATTTTTGTAAAATAACAATATTTTCTATTTTTTTCGAATTTTTTAAAATAGTGTTAAAACTGATGTGTTTTTATGAAAATTATTTCTAAATCGTTGCGTATGAATTACTTTTCGTGTTATTAAATCTATATTCTATACTAATTAACTTCAAGCCTTTCTCTTTTAGATCCATTCATTTAAAAAATAAAATTCCCAAAACTTTTTTTTTAAAGAATTTTTAAAAAGTAGTCCCAATTTTTACTTCACATTGAATAACTTCGTCATTTATGAAGGTAATCTCACAAAACCTTTTTTCCGTGTGTACAGTAATATTATCCGTAACATATACGAAGATTGAAAAAATTGCTTCAAAATTACGGATTTTAAAAAACATTTTGTGATTTTCGTAAACTGATGTTTTTCTGAGAAATAAATTAAAAAGTAGTAATTTATACATTTTTTATTTCAAAGTACGTTATTTTTGCAAATAGTTGGTGATGTTTGAGAGCATTAACGTAAAAATTATGCCCTTAAAATGAAGGTAATGATTTTTAAAATAATTTAAAATACGAGATTTTACATTTAGCCAAACATTGGCGTCGAAAATTAGCTTTGCGCCAAAGACTTTTGACCTGTTTCGCCTTCGACCGCATCTAACTCAAGGGTTACACTAAAAAAATTCTGCCTTAAACAGGGGGAAATCAGTAACTTTGGCGAGTAAAAAAAAATGCGAGTGAAAAAGTTACTTTTTCGTCAATTTTTCTTTATATAATTTTCAAAATTAAATAACTATATATGTCAGATTAAGATGATAAAATGCATTTAATGCATTTCTGAGATTCATTTAAAATATTTATCAGTATCGAAATTTTTGTTCTCTTTCATAAAACTTATAGTTTACTTTAAAATAATGCCTAATGTATATTTCTTTTTCTTGACATATAATTTCATAATAAAATCGAAGAATTTGCCCATTTCGAAACTTTTTTTTGCATAACTTCCTTAGAAAAAAAAAGCTATGTTCATATTATATATTCTTTATTATTAATTGCTTTTTATTAAAATATCAAAAATCAATAAATTTTTTGCAATACATTTAAATGTAATCTTCAATCGTTATGCGAATATCCTGTGGATTCCCTCCAATTAAAAATTAATTTCAATTTGAACCTCCCATTCATTATTGTTGCCTATTTTCATTTTTCGCTACGGGTCTGGGTAGCTCAGTTGGATCGCGCGTCGCTTCCGCTACACCGCAGAGTGTCTAATTCTTTTTTTCTGGGTTCGAATCTACAGGATTCTATTTTGTTCATATCTGCTTATTTTTCTCACGTAAATTAATTCTCTCTTCTTCAATGATTGAATTCACTTGCTGCATCCCCACTGATCTGAAATTTACCTCATATATATTTTTTTTAAATCAAAGGAATGTTTCTATTATTTTATTATTAAATTAATTATTTGTTAATAAAAAGTATATAGCCTATTATTTAGGATAAAAATACGTTCTAGAGACATTTTTAAGCTAATTGTAAGTAACGATTGATTGATTAATGAAAACCTGAAAATTATTTTATTATTTTAGATTCCTAAAAACTATTATAAAAAAATTATTTTTTTAAAATCAAGCATCAGAAGAGTTTTATGCGTTTTTATGAAAATTATTTCTAAATCGTTGCGTATGAATTTATTTTCGTGTTATTAAATCGATATTCTACACTAAGTAACTTCAAGCCTTTCTCTTTTAGATTCATTAATTTAAAAAATAAAATGACCAAAACTTTTTTTCTGCGATTTTTTAAATATTAGACCAAATTTTTACTCAATGTTGAATAACTTCGTTATTTATTAAAATTATCGCACGAAACTTTTTTCGATGTGTAAAAAATATCATCCATAATCTGTACGAAGATTGAAAAAATTGCTTAAAAATTACGGATTTTAAAAAAAAATTTGTGGTTTTCGCATGCGCGAGAATCATTTTTTTTAAAGCTCTGTTTAACACTCAGTGGCCAAGGTCAAAGTGCTCTTCTTGAGTAATGGAGAAAGGGGAATTCCCTTTTTTTTCATGCTCTCTCTCATGGCTAAAGCTATTTGCTATCCATAAAAGTGTTTAATTCATTACAGATAAACGTTTTAAAGTGTTCTAGCTTTTATTTTTTTTTATGACAGTTTTCCTCATTCTTAAAGAAAGACTTTTTTTAAGAAAAGTGGATTACAAAATACTGTAAAAAAATATAATTCTGAAACATATTTTAGTCTCACACACAGTATTATTTTCTTTTTGAATGATTTTGTGCAGTGAATGTAAATAAATTTCCAGGCTTTTTCATTCTTATATATTTTTAATCTAACATTCAAAAACAATGAAATAAAAAAATTAATAGTCCTTTCGATAATTAACGGTGAGAATTTTTGTATTTATTTTTTTAGAAAATGGATTTAAAATAATATATATTTTACGAAACTAAAGCAATATTTTTTCCGTTATTCATTACTAGATTAATTAGGTAATGACAACACTGTATAATCTGTTTTTTTCTGGATAAAACGATAGATTATAGTTTTCTGGACTATACTTTAGCTACCAGTATATAACGATTCATTGGCAAATGAAAATACCACACATACACACAAACCCTTTGTATTATTTTAAGCTCTAAGAAAATAATTATTGTTAAAATAATGAATATGCTTGGTTTTTCGTAATATGTTATATCAGAACGTTTTCTTTGTTGCTTTAAATATACAAAAAGTTTGTCATAAAACACAGAATGTATTTTTGTCACTTCTGTTTGGGGTTTATGTGTATCTCTTGTCCAGTCACGAGTGCTCTTGAGCTCATTTATGCAAACAAATTAATATGGCTCAAAATCACTCTAACGTATGTCTTCCTAAGGCCGTATTTTTACAAATAAATGACTTTTATTGATTTAAAACTAATTATAAAATTTCCACCGATTCTCAATAAGCTTTGTTCATGGAAAATAAATACAGAAGTAACAGTCAAATATTTAAATGCATATGTAAATATAGGTAATTTTCTTCAATAAATGATTATAAAGGAAGAAGGGAAACAAGTATAGTAGGCATAATTATTACATAATTTTTAATTACTAGAGGCTGAAGTGCTGCTATCTTCTGTATAAAGATACGCAGTTTGCCGACTCCTGGTATAGAGTACATTTTATACAATAAACATTTTGATGTAATTTTATTATTTTTCTTATTAACAAGTATTATTATATTTCTGCATTTCAAAAATTAAATGTACTTGATTCTGCTAAGATAATATCACAAAATATTTCATTTAGAAATAGCTCTTCTTTTTTATGTGTAAGTTAACATTTGTTTGAGATATTAAAGCATTTATAAACTAGAATTTTCTTCAAATTTATCTGTTAGATTGCCTATCAAAAGATTCTTAAACTAGTATTCAATGATATTTTACTCTTTTAAGTTATATTTTTATTATGCTATAAACTTTTGTTTTGATTTAGTTACTTCAGATACTTGTCTCTAAATAAAAAATTATTCAAAGATTATAGAAGCATAAAAATAAAAATGTCATTTTCTGAAGAAAAAAAAACACATTAATTTTGACTAGTTTTTAAAATCTGAAAATTTTACAGAGGATCTTCTGTGTGCAGTATGGATTTAATTCCTGAAGATGATGAAAATGAAGCAGAAACTGCTGATTGTTCTGGTGAGTTACAATTTGCAACAATTAATTTGTTGGGCACATTGCACTTATTACAAAATTTTAAAAAATTAATCGGGATCTTTATTTAATTGAAAATGTAGGCAAATATCTGATTATAGGGAAAATAAGAATACTTCATAACTGGGCATTGTATTTTAATTGTAGTTATATAACTAAATAATTTTTTATTGATCTTTGCCATTAATTAACTGTTTCTTATTTTGCCTCGTATACAATTAAAATGTCCGTAAATTAGTAGTGTGCACAATTTTAACCTCATTTTTTTCTTTGATAAATAAAAAAAAGTAGTGAAATATAATGGATATCTTAAAATTCCATTCACTAGAAGAATGGAAATAATTATAAAGGGAGAAATTTTATCAGCAAATCTTTTGGGTGTTAACTAACAGAAGTAAAATTTTTCATAGGTGATGACCTTTCGTTTCTTCCACAGAGTTGCCCCCGACGAAAAAAAGGAAAGCGGTCGAGGAAGAAAACGAAACAGGCGAAGTATCATCAACAGCCCCCATCTTTGAAGAAGAAAACAGCTGGTAATCCCAGTTGTTCGTGAATGCACTATGTCCATCTTTTCTAAAATTGTGTATGTTATTTGGAGAGTGAGAAAAACTCTGGTGTATAAAATTTTTTTATTTTCTATCATTTTTTGAAAATATGTGATTTTAAACACCTTTTGATCTGTCTATTTATTTCTCTACCTTTTATCATTAAACATTAACAAATATAGGTAAATATGCATAGAATTTCTTAATCATAAATTCAGTAAAGATAAATGCTTCATTCTATCATTGTTGAATTATAATTATTAAAAAACACGGATATAAAAATTAAAGTATTTCAAAAATCAATATTGAAAATCATCCTTTGTCATTATGAGAGGAAAATAAAAACAGTAAAAAGCTTAGATTAAGTATTTTGTAATTCATAAAAATCATGCTCTTTAATTTTTCTTTTTATCTATTGAATTTCAATACGTTATTTATTTTTACAAAACATATAAAGAAATTTATTAAATTAAAAATATAATACCTAACAATATTTAGTGAACAAATTTGACTGTCTGATAATTGAAGACCAGAAATAATTTGATTCATTATTTATTAATTTCAACTTTGTCATATGGGTTAACCTATAAAATGAGCCAGTACATATTTAAATGCTATGCACAGTTAAAAGAACATGCATTTTGAAATAAGACAAAGCAAAATGCACATGATTTACGTTGTTAAAAAAAACCTACTTGGAACTTGAATTCTGCTCTTTTGCCTGTCTTTGTATTATAAGTACAAATAGTATATCCTTCATATTGAATACTTTTTTCACAAATGATCATAATTACTAAAAGTATTTGACATTTATGATAAAAGTTAGGAGTATGAAATGTATATAAATTAAAATGCTATTCAATAAATATTTTAAACTTTTTTCTTCAAAAAGAGTATTATAAATTTTCACTTCATGTACTTGGTTTATAAAAAATCCAGTATCTGTCTAGAACTACCCAAAATTATTAAAGTATTACAACCAATTAGAAATGCACATTATACAAAACTGGTGTGATGTAAGAACAATAAAAACAATCTATTATTGTATTCCTTTATAATACATTTATTTAAAATTCTATTCATTACTTTCTTGTTTTGTTATTTGACTTAAATAATGACAAAGTGTTTGAGTATGATGATCAAGAGTTCCAGTGATTTGAGATGGTACATGATCAAGTAGCTGAGCAAGTTCTTGATGATTATCTTGCTTCAAAGTATCATTTAATTTTTGCAGTTGATTTCGACTGTAGAATGTATCGCCTATGATCCCAGCTGGAAAAGATATTTAATCAAATGCCAATTATTAAGAATCCATAAATTTAACTTTTTAACAAATATATATATATATATATATATATCATTTACCACTTACCCATAAGAATAACATTTGATGTCTTTTTACTAAGTTTTAAAACTTTATCAATACTGATTTCAGGACTAAATAAGAAGGCGGTGCTAGATTCAAAAAGATGTTGTACAGAAGTAAATGGAGTACCTTTAACAGCAAGTTTCACAACATCTGGATTGTATACATGAAAAAATAAATCCTAGAAAAATTTTAATACTTCAAGATATCTATATTACTGCAACAAAAAATACATTTCATATACTAACAATAAATAAATCCACCACAGTAGTAAAAGAAAAGTTAAGCCAATCTGAAGTGGTAGAACTTATTAAAACAACTGAGAAATCAACATACACTGTAAATTATCTCATCTAGATTTACTAGAATATTATTACATTTTCATAGTAAAAAATTATATGGCCACCCCAAGTTAGGACTGGCAAACAATCATTCAAAATGTTCCTCATGTTTTCAAATGCTTTAACAATCCTAAATGTCAGTCATAATTTTTTTTTTACTGTCATTTTGGAGAACATTCCAACTTTTTAATAAGAACTGGATTTTTTTATGTGACCCAATTTCTAAAAGTATTATTTACAATGAAATATACAAATACTTTTTTGTAATATTTGCTGATTTATGTCTGGCCTTCATATTTCTTCTACCACTGAACATTATTATTAATTTTTTAAGACATCCATGTCAAGTTCTTCTAACATATCTATTTTAAACCCCTTGCAAAGCAAAAGTTAACTTTTAAAGTTACTAATGCTCAAATATGTTATATAGTTAACACATTTTAGTGATTTAGCATTTGAGAAAGAATATAGTAATAAATGCATACAAGCTGTTATGTGCATCTTGACTCTTAAATTTCTAAATTAAAGCATATAAATTAAATAATTTCAAAAGACATTATTCTATTACACGTATTCATTTATATTAAATTTGCTTAATATAAATCAATACTTAACTCACAGTTTATTCCTATCCTAAGAAATTATATTACATCTTTCAATTCTAGAACACTTAAACTTGACAATTCTTTTTCATTTCTTAGTTTTTTTTTTAAAGGAAGGGGGAGTAATAAAGGAGTGAGGGTATCTCTATTTTAACATGAGGTAAATTGCCTGTTAAAGATATGGTTATCTCGTTTATGTGTATTTGTTTTTAAATGTTCATAAAACTCAATACACATATTACATGCATTGGAAAAAAGATTTCAAAAGTTAACTAAATTGCTAGAGAGTATTTTTCACATTTAAATTAACAAAATTTGTTTCATACTTTTATATTTTAAGAACTCAAAAAATTTCAGGCATAAAAAACCTCAAGAAATTGTTTTAAAAGTGTTAAATGTGATTTTTATGAAATAATTTATATAAAATAGAATAAAAAAATGCATAAATATTTGTAACATTTAGTAAAATTACTTACATTTTTAAAAAACATGTTACGAACTTCTCTTGCTGCCTTTTCAGTAAGAGAACACAGATGGTAAAACATTACCATTTTCGAATTGTTCCAATGCTCTTTTAATTCTTTTGCAAGTAATACTTCATAAGGATGTGGTTTTTCTTCTAATATTGCAGAAGCGTTTGAGCAAGTCTTCCATTCTGGCAATTTTTCAGGAATATATATAGGTTTACAAATTTCGATCATCCTCTTACGATCAAAATGTGGTTCTGGTGGGTTACGAGATTTGAAATTTCTTAAGCAGGTTAAATTAATCAAACGTATACAGTTGGAAATGTTAAGACGTTGACCTAAAATAATGATTCAAAAATTAAACAAGTGTACTTAGCTAAAAGTTGTAATAAAATTATACATAATACAAATGTGTCATTTTCATGCAATATAACCTAAGGAAAATAGGTTTTTTAAGTCAGAGGTTTCAAAAGCATTTTATTTTTCTTGCAACAAAGCACAAAACTGAACACAAATGAAGATTAAGTCACAACAGGAACACTTAGAACTTTGAGTCTCAACAAATTTCACCAGCAAGAACTTCTCATGCTTTTGAAAAAAAAAAAGGATAATTTTTTTAACTGCATTGATAGATCAGTTTTATAACTTCCTCTTTTTGCTGTGACCATTGTACTTTGCTAGTAAGTGTTTATCACACTGCTGTTGGCTCATTTGAGATAATTTCTCATCGCATGAGTCCTGCAATTTCATATTCAGTGTAAGAGTTTTTCTCAATTTGCAAATTCTGGCATTTCCATTAGCATTTAACAATAGATAAATCCTTCTAATTAGTGTTTCATCTCTATATTTATCAGCTAAGCATCTAGACTTATAATAAAATTATGCACAATTATTAATAATGGTAATATATAATGTGATAACTATGATCCTATGGCTTTTAATTTGGTTTTCTATAAAAGGTGTGTTGATCTCTTACAAATAACAATAAAAGACTTGTTTAGGTCATTTCAACTTTTCACAATGATAAGGAAAAATTGACACCAAACTTTTTTTTTATTTCCAATGGCTAGGGTTACAAAAGACCACTACACCACAAGGGGGGGGGGGGAAGCAAGGTAGGAAATTAAAAAAACATGGTGAGAAAAGTATGAACTTAATAGGTCCCTAGGCGGCAAATGTGGTCAGCATCCATGTCCTCCCAAATATCACAGAGTGTGCAAAATGAATTCGATGAAGATGTTTGAGGAGAACGTTGTGTCCAGTAGCCAGGCGAAACTCGGCAACTGCTTTACGTCTTGGCCACATGGGGAAATCTTTAAGGTTATTCCACCAGATCTTATTGCAATTTCTTTGTATTGTAATGAAGTGAGATCTTTCATCTTTTTCTTAACAATACACTTGGCGCTGGTAAAAGGGACACCTTTCCTTGTTGTCTATGGAATGGAAGCTACCTTCTTTGCTAGGAGGTCCGCAAACTCATTACCAGTTACACCACAGTGTCCAGGGATTGACATTAAACTTGAAAATATAACCTTTCAAAACACTGTAGTGAAAACCGCTTATTCTGAATCTAGAATAAGTTATTGATGGCCTTTGACAATTTTTCTCTCCGTTAAATATTGAACAAAAATTATAAGGCAAAAAAACATTTTTATGTGGCAGAAATAATACATATTAAAAAAAAACACTACAGTGTTACATTTCTCAATTCAAATAAGTTTTTTTTTATGATGAAGAAACTTGCAGACAGAAATATTGTGTTCATATTGCCCAAACCACAATCTGTTGGTGCTTCAGAACAGTAATGTATGCAGCTCACTTTTGGAACCGGTTTTTTAAACTATAAATGTTGAATGAAAATATGGGTAATTCACTAATAATTTGGCGCATTGTGATTTAAATAGTTACATAATAAATAAATGTATTGGCTGATAGTTTCTTTTAAAATTATATTCATGTGTGTGTTCCTTTTCTATTGATTACAGAGTGAAACCTAACTTCTAGAGAAAGACCCTAGGTACAGCAACTGCTGGCTCTAGGTAGAATATCATTGTACCTAGGGCCATTTGTGAATTTTTTTAAAAAACTTTTTATTTCACAGAATTCATTATTTTAAGTACTTATATTAACTCCAATTGGATGGTAGATGATGAGTTGCATATTTTTAAACATGCCAGTGGCTCTGTTTTTGTGTATTGAAAAAGGGTGGCCCTAGGTACACAGGTTCCCCTTATTAAATAGTATTACTTTCTTAATGTGGCTTTTGAATTTGTATTTTTTTTCTCACAAAGCCATTCTATTTTAAGATTTCTTGAAGTTTTTAACAAAATTAAGTTGTTTTAGATGTATATCAGTTAATTTTGAACGATATTATGATTTATATTAAGTTTGTAATAGAAAATATTTATTCACAAACAAATGGTGATCCAAAACTACAACAATATCCGACAGGCAAATTGTGTACCTTTAAAAAAATCACCTGTTGGCTCAAATTTTAAAAATTTAATATAATTTGGATCATTTAAGTTGAAAAACAGTTCCTTATACTTGCTTTTCAGTCTAATATTGTGCTGTAGGTTAATAATTACGATTTGTATTTCAGGTAGGTAACAATTGGCATTTTGTAGAGAAATTGAAAAAGGATTTATGAAAAGATCAGCATTTTTTTTATCATCTTAAAAATCCTCTAATGTAACACTGAATGAATCCTTCAAAATGAATATTAAATTTTTAAATCTATTATAGCTTGGAACATTATTAACTTAGGTAGATATTTACAGTATTATTGTAAAACACATTAATCATTTTTCTTCAAAATAAAGACAAAAGTTTGTTTATAAAAGATATGTAACCAATTAGGATACGAAAAATACAATCTTTTCCCAGTAATCTTAAATTTAAATGTCCATAATATTGATAAGAAAAACTTAATCACAAAGACAGTCTTCATTCTTGAGTAGCAAGCATACACCGAGCAGTTCATTGCTTTCTTCTAGGTATTTTAAAACATGCTCCCACAATTTCCAAATTCTCGAGAGTGCACTTAATTTGGAAAGCCAATGTACACAATGATGAAGGAGTATTCTTTATACAATAATTTTCTATTGTAATTCATTTAATTAAGTGTGTTTAAAATAAATTTTGAGGTGGTGTGTCTAAAACAATTGTATTTTAATAAAAAAAAAAATTTAATTGTTTTTTGTTTTTATATTTTCAAATTTTTCAATGAGTTTTTGCATGCCACACTATGGCATGCATGCTGTGGGTTGGCCACCCCTGCTCTAAGGCAACATGAGGGCCAATGGTAACAATTAACTCATTATTTTAAACCATAGTCAAGTGGCGAGGATGACATCTGAGGTGACACTCAACTCTCCTAGCTTCCATACAAAGCAACTATGAGGAGTTAAATGCGATGACAAATTTCACATGCAACAGACCTTCTAAATGGAGGAACATCAATGGAACCAAAGCTTGAAACCTCTCATCAGCCAGGAGTACATGTCCATGACCATATGGCTATTGTGTCCACAAAAAACTTCATAAAAATATTTGAGTGTACATGAAAATTTTAAATATTTGGCACTTACATATTAACATCATGCTATCCAAATTTGGGTGATGCAAATCCTTCTGTATTATAACAGCAAAAAAAAAGGATTCTTACAGACGTGTATTACTTGCAAAAATGCAACCAATGAGATTTTGTAGAAAAATGGAAAATTCATGTGGCACAAATCTGGCTGTGGTGACGTTAATACCAAATTTTTAGTAATAAGTCGACCTTAAGCAGAAATGGAGTTCTTAATAGAATGTTTCTGGGTACTTTCATATTATCGCAACCAATTGGTGACATATGAAATGAAACACATGGTTACTAATTCAGCACGTACAACACATGCAAAATTGGGGTTGCCAACTTGATGAGTTATTTTGAATGTTATCATTGTTGCGATAATACATAAGTACCGTTTTATGCATATATTTATGAAAATACATATTTTCAAAAATGTTGGGTGGTGGAGATGAAACTTTTTATTCAGCTAATCAGTACAATGTTCTTAAAACTAAAATTATAATTTACAAAAACAAAAAAACTAAATTGCTTATTTCTAAACAAGTCAAAAACATACATTTCATGAATCTAGTAAGGAAAATAATAAATCTGAATCTTTATAATTTTTCTAGTCATTGAACTAAGAAACTTGCTTATGGAGAGACCATATCACAGCTGTTCCAGAAAATCTGTGCATTTGCATTCACAAATGCATATTCTTAATAAATTAATTTATTGTAATAAAAGTATCCATAAAAAACATTCATTCATATATAATACTTTTTTCAATAATTAACCATATCAATTTTTCATATTTCTACTAATGATTAAAGTGAATTCCTATTAATACTTAAAAAATTGATGTAGTAAATAGGTATTTTTCTTTCTCATTTTGGTAAATATACACTTACCTATAGTATTTACGAGCATGGTTATATTCAAAACACAAATGTCGATTTTCTAATCAAAGTTCGTCAACTTTAAAATTTGATTTAATTTTATAATTTTTACTAGTAAGCTTCAAAAAAGCTATAAAATATATACAATAAGTACTGTATGTTACTATTCAGTTCAGTTCAGGTTTTGTGGGATATAGAGCTACAAAGGCTATTATCCCCTATTCAGTCCTCATGTTATTGTTTACTATTAAATATAATTAAAGTTACAGTTACAGAGGAAAGAGTCGTGGAGATTCAGATAATTTGCTGATCATTTCATATTCAAAGAACCATAATTTGCTTAATATTTCATTTTTACTGATATGCTTTATAACTTAGTAAATAATTTTCTTCGAATATGATGGAGGAATAGAAAAAATTTACTCCTCTCGGGAGATTTTAGAGCTGCAGAATTGTATTTTAATACTAGCTTTTCCCCGCGGCTTCATTCGTGTTTGATGTCTTTAAAAAACTGAGTCTAAGTCAAAATCGTTATCATTAGAAAGTATATTAAATAACATGATATTTTTTCAATTCCTACAATTAGCTCATAATATCTCTATATTTATCTTCTTCAATTTTTCAATCGCAATAAAATGCATTTGACAATACAGTAATTTAATTATAATTAGTAAAAATTAATTGATTAAAACTAATTATTTGAAGAATTACAAATATAGCCACGTTGGCATCATTTCTGGCGACTTAGCGACCATTTTGGCAACATGTGTCAAAACTTGAAATATTTTTTTCTCACATTTAAAAGCGCTCATTTGAGCTGGAATTTTCTATACACTATTGTTTTGGTAACAATACGATAATTTAAAAAAATTGACTGCAAATAATTATTTAAAGAATTACAGATACAGCCACGTTGGCTTCATTTTTAACGACTTGGGTCAAAACTTAAAAAAGATTTTGCATTCCCTCACATTTCAAATCATTCAGTTGAAATGAAATTTTAAAAAACGATTGTTTTTGATAACAATACGATATTTAAAGATAATTAATGAAAATTAATTGTCACTTAATTTTGGGATTCTGTCATGTGTATGGACAAGTTCTCCCGTAAAGCTTACTATGGGGGCACTGCGGTCATTAAAACCCTCAACTCCTTCCGGTTTCAACAAAATAACATTGTTTTGTATACAAACTTAAGCAGAAGTAATTTTAATTTTCCTTGCATTTCTTAAGCAGAATTTTTAGTCTTTTAAAATTACCGACATGAAAGAGAGTAAACTATACACTCTTTGTTCCACATGTGAATCTTTTTCTGAGAACCTCTACAAATTTTTAAATCACCGTTTAATTTACCGCTGTCCTACGAGTCTATCCACATGGCTATAATAGGAGACTACTTTAAAACCGAAAAATTGGTAAGCGAGAGTTAAATCTGTGTTATTTAATAAGCAGTTCATTACAAGTTTGTGTTTAAATGATTTTATTCAAATTTTGTTGTGCTTTTTCGAAATAATCCCGTGTATTTGTTACAAACATTGCTCGATTCTTATTTATGGTAACCTTGGCAGCAATTTTGGCGACAGTTTTCACAACACACAATCAGAAATAATTTTCGACTGCTTTTATTTATATTAATTACACAATCACTTATATTTGTATTTCTTGAAAAAATGTTAATTAAAAAAATAGCTTGTTTCTGTTACACGAATATTTGTTGTATGAATTCAATTGTTTTTTGCGTTGGACAGTGGGTGTAATTACGTAACATAGAAATAAAAGTTACCTAGATACACTAGTTTTGTTAGACTAATTTTAAAATTTCAAGGTTACATTGAATCAGTTGTGCTAAAAAATAAGTGTAATGTTTTGTTTTATGACTTATAATATATCGTTTTATGATTGAGATGATTTTTTAATTGAAATGATAATTTTAACTAAGCTTTTGTGTGAGCTATTTATTTTGCTCTAGTACATAGTCAACTATTATTAATATAGATCTCATAAATTAAGCATTGGCAATTATTATAGAATTAAACTGCTTTGTAGAGAGCTCGGAGCACCCTGAGATTATGTCTCGTGAATATTCGCCTGTATGGAGGATCAAGGTAATTCAAGCTTCATGAACCGATATGATACACATGAAATTTAGGAAAGTGCAAAATGCTTACTTATTTGGTATGTTCAAATTTTATTAATAGCTAAAAGTAATCCAAGTAATTGTGCTAATTTACATATTTATTTAATTCATACATATTTGTTAAACTGAAGATTAGCAATTGATTTGTTTTCAATTTATTCTAAATTAAAATTGCAAAATGAATTTTTTGACATAAATATTTATTTATGAAAATTTTACTTTTAAATCATTTTCCTTGCAGAAATTTTTTCTATAAATTGAAGGAATTAGGACAATCCAATGGAGTTTGAAGTTGGATACCAAAAAAAAATTACAATCGGGTTCTATTTGTTATTTGTAAATGTGTGTGTATTTTTTATATTAATCATCCAATTTATTTCTGTATAGTGTTTTTTTTAATTGTGTTAAAGACTTTTCACACAAATTTAAGACTTCACATAAATATGTTGTATTAAAGTCCTTTTACAGCTTTTGCTGAAATGTGAAGATATTCTGTGTAAATTTTTAACCAAAATTCAAGATCATCTAATTCATATCTTCATTTTAACTCAGAATCTGTTAATAGTTCAATCAGTTCTTTTTCTATTAGTTATGTATCCTGATTTTTATTAAAGGGGAATTTTAACAGGATAACTCCTTTAATATTATGGAAAATTTATATTCTTTTTAATTTTAAATTCTGTGTGAAAATATAAAAAAAAATGTTCTAAACATGAATTTTACATAGTATTATATTAAATATAAGATAATATGCAAGAGATTTTGCTTCTTATATTGAGTTACAATTATTTTGATCTTAATTAACTCAAAGAATTGAATATTTAACAATTTGAATTAATATGAATGTATATATTTGAATTGTGTGTATGTCATTAGTTAATTAATTTTATAATTGCCTCTATTTGATTTAAAAATTCTTCAAATAATTCTTTAGTATTATAGGTATATGAAAATAAGCACTGTGTAATTCAAATAATTACAAATGAAGAATATGTAATTCAAACAATTACAAATAGAAAAATATGTAGCTTAAATTGTAAATAAACACTGTGATGTTCAAAATAATGGCAAATAAGCAATTTTTTAAAATTTTCAATGACCAAGGTTACAGAAGGCTACTCACTACAAAAAGGGAAGGTCTGCGGTGTTAAGTGGATATTCAAACTCAACAAATAAACAGTTTGTATTTCAAATACTTACAAATAAAAAAATATACTATTCCAATACATGCAATTAATATAATTGTACTGTTCAAAATGGTTGCAAGTTAACATTAGATAATCTCAATTTATTGTAATTAACAGTGTATTTTTCTTTGTATTATTTTTTTTATGTGAAGATGAGTAAATAAATTTTTAAAAAATGTTTTTAAATTTTTTAAATTTTATTTTATATCTAGAAATCTATTTATCTGCTTTACATATAAACTTTCATTAACCAGTTTGTAAAATTCATTCTCAATCTTTTTGAAGGAATCCATCATTGACAGAATTCAAAGGACTAAGGCAAGTATTACAAAACTAATGAATTTAATTACATGCTTACTATTGATACTCTTTAACAGCTGGTTCTCTTTAACCAGAGAGCTGGTTCATTGACACTATCCAGTATGTGCTTCTCATAATAACCACCCAAACTTACTACTTTGCAGCGATTTCTACTTTTAACAGCCCCTCGTAGGGGAATTTTGTCTGTACAAAATTATATACATATTGGCAGAGGCGGATTAAGCTAGTTGGAGGCCCCTGGCGGTAAAAGGTTTGGGGCCCCGTGGGCTGAAGAGTCGAAAAATTTAAATAGTAAAAAAATTCGCTGACCTTAAATTCTCAAAATAAAATGTATAGCTAATAAAAAAAATTAATGGCTCAAAAAAAATTTTAACTTTATTTTAAAGAATTAAAAAAAACCTTACCTAAAAGTTTAAAATTCTGCTATATAACTTTAAGTCTTGATTTTTCTTAGGCAAATTCATCGATTATTTGATCCAAAACATCTTGTTCTATATATAATATGGCCAAGCTGTTCAGTTTGTCTCCTCCCATACTACTTTTTAAATAATTTTTAACGCGTTTTAAAACCGAAAAAGATCTCTCACCTGATGCTTTTGATATCGGTATAGTTAAAAATATTTTTAAAAGTATCTCTACATTAGGGAAAGTCGAGACCGTTTCTTTTGCAACTCGATAAATTTCTTTGTTCGATAGTATCTTTGTTTTCTTTTAAAAATAGCAAAATCGATCCAATTCATCGTCAAAATTAAACGATTCAATATCGTCTTTGTAAATATCTTCTTAATTTCTTAATTCGTCTTCTTAATTTCAGGTAACCTCTCATCAAAAAATACAAAAAAGTGTTCTATAACAGTTTCATATATTCCAGCTCTTCGGGATAGTTCTGCACTTGTCCTATCGCATACGACATAAAATGAGTTGACCAAGAAATTTTCCCTATTTTCAAATTCATAACCTTCTTCAGTTTCACCGAAAATATTTTTTCTTTTTCGCTGCCTGCAAGTTTGTACAACTTCCTTTTCAAATGAGAGCCCTGATAAAGCAGTTGCTTTTCCAAATTCATTCTTGAAATTTTGTATATAATTTTTCAAAAATTTCAGTAGATTAGATTATTTTAATAGCTTACACCCAACTGATTGTAATGATTTGCTAGTAGTACTCACTCTCTGGAATATGATATCCCAAAGCACAGTCACTAGGGAAATTTCATACGTGCCCATCTGTTTCAAAAAGGAAGTTGCCTCCGGAGTATTGTGATCTTTTTCTCCTCATTTTTATCACGGACTTCAGCCAGGGCCTCTTTTATGTGTGTATAACCAAGTCTTATAGCTCGTACGGCATCTGCTCTTGCTGACCATCGTGTATTTGAAACTTTTTTTCACATATGTTGCATGTTTACTCTTTTCCAGATTTTTATTTAAAATTCGCCAGCGATGGGTTGACACAGAAAAAAAAATTGAATAATTTCTGTACAGCATAAAACATTTAATTGCATTGCTACAACTGGGCTATTATCATTTACAAGCAAATACCATTTTGAATGTATTTTCCCCATCCTAAGTGTTATCTATATTTCACTTCAAACGATCTTTCTGTCGATCCGCTTTGAATGAGAAGTTTTTCCTACATTCAAAGATCACACCACTCCTTGTCTTCTCATTATATTGAGTAATTTTACCAGCTTTTAAACTTTTCTTATTGCGTTACCTGAGATTCAGAATTCACACGGAAAACTTATATCGTCTTAAGCCAGTGACATACTATTTTATAAACGTAAAACAGCTGGTAAAATGTTATCAATGGTAAAAGACCTTTGATAACATTTTACGACTTTTTGCTTACACATGTAAGGGGCCCCTGTAGCTAGGAGCTTTTATTTTTGATGACGTAATATCGCCAGATGATATGTATAAATTATATCAATGTAATGTGTGTTTTTTATGTCAGAAAGTATTTTGCTTTACTTCATCTCAGTAAACTAATTTTTTTAAATCTTCTATTTTCCATATACTTGGGCCTCTCTCGTAGGGTTATCACGCCCCCCCCCTCGGGGGGAGATGCGCCCCACAGTTTAAAAAACGCTGCTCTACAGTTTTTTTCGAAAATTTACTTTCATCTATTTCACTATTTAAATCATTCATCAATTTTGAGAAATTTCAATCTCACTTAAATATTTCGCTATTTCTGTCATGCTGACTGAAATAAAACTGATGCTAAATTTGCAAAATACTTCAATCCAGTGCCGGATTACTCGTTAGGAGGAGTAGGCAATTGCCTATGGGCCCCGTGCTTTTTAGGGGCCCACAAAATCGTGTTCTGTTTTCTGTTAGAGCTCCAAAAACAGGTTAAGGGGCCCCGAGAACTCGACTGCCTAGGGGCCTCCATGTCGTTTAATCCGACACTGCTTCGATCTCTCTCCCCAGATTCTCAAAATATAAACACAAAAATCCAGATAACAATAAATCACGAACCTTCAAATACTAAATTCTTTCGAAAGAACTAAACATTGGTAGTTGTTTATAGTCGGAGATCTGGGATCATTATTTTAATATAAGAAATCTGGGATCAACTTTTTAAAAACTTGGAACCGAAAACATATATTAAAGACCAAAGTTCAGGAAAACATTTTTAAAAAAAACGGATTTCAACCGCAATTACATGCAATATATGAGGGCAACACTAATTGTTATACGATTCAAATCGTGGGTAATCATTGGGTTTGCAATATCAGTACAAGATTTTTTTTTGTTGTACGTTGAACTTATAACTGAAAACTTATATCGCACGGAAAACTTATATCATTTTAAGCCAGTGACATACAATTTTATAAACCTAAAAAAGAACTCTTAATATGACCATTGATAATATTTTACGACTTTTTGCTGACACACGTCAGGGGTCCCTGTAGCTAGAGGAGCCCATATCATTGATACGGTGGTAGCTACGCCCCTGATAAGAAGGAATGTTGTTCAGGAATGTTTCTCAGAATTTGAAATCCATTCTCTTATTATATGCTTCATCTATGGTAGTGCGAACCGTTAGTCTGCATGATTTCAAGAATAATTTTGCAGATTGTTGAATTTTAGAGATCTACAATAGTAATGCTTACGACAAAGTTCACATTTCGTACTATAGGAATATTGTCAAGTTTTCATATGCAAGAGTACATTTTAGTTTTTGATCATTTTGGGGCCCTGCAAAGCATACGCCACACCTTCCACATGGTTGGCCCTGTCCATAGTTCCCTTTCTCCATATTACAAAAACTTAAAATGTAAAAATACTAAAAGGAAAATATTATCAAACTAGAAACACACGAGTTTTTCTCAAAAATCAAACATATGACAGCAAATAGTGTAAAAATGATCCTATGAAACCAAAACAATGAAAAAATTAAAGATCAAGATGCACATTACCTGAAATTTTAACTTTAAAATTTAATCAAATTTAAGTTAACCACTGGTAAAAAATGCAGCAAAATTCAGATCTTATGTTAGTATATAAAAATCATTGTGATCAATTATTTCAATAGCCAAAGATCCTATACAGTTTTTTCCAAAAAATAACTTTAATCTATTTCACTATTTGATTCATTCATCAATTTAGAGAAATTTCAATCTCACTTAAATATTTCGCTTTTTCTGTCATGCTGACTGAAATAAAACTGATACTAAATTTACAAAATGCTTCGAACCAATGCCGAATTACTTATGAGGCGGAGTAGGCAATTACCCATGGGCTCCATGCTTTTTAGGGGCCCACAAAAGTGTGTTCTGTTTTGTGTTAGTGCTCCAAAAACAGGCTACAGGGCCCCGAGAGCTCGACTGCCTAGGGGCCTCAATGTCGTTTAATCCGACACTGCTTCGATCTCTTCCCCCCACATTCTCAAAATATAAACACAAAAATCCATATAATAATAAACCACGAACCTTCAAATGCCAAATTCCTTCGAAAGAGTTAAACACTGGAAGTTGTTTATAATCATTAATATCTGGGATCAAATTTTTAAAAACGTGGAACCGAAAACATATATTAAAAACCAAAATTTAAAAAACATTTTTCAAAAAAAAAAAACTGGATTTTAACCGCAATTACATATAATATATGAGGGCAACACTAATTGTTATACGATTCAAATCGTGGGTAATCATTGGGTTTGCAATATCAGTAAAAAAATTTTTGTGACACGTTTGATTTATAACTGAAGTCCATCAGCTTGATGCCCCTGCTGGTGCTCGGGGCCCCTGGCGGCCGCCAGGTCCGCCAGCCGCTTAATCCGCCTCTTCATATTGGGATTACAATATACTTGTGTGTGTGTGTGAATGAATTTTTTAAAGCATAAGTTAAAAATAATTTTTTAAAATTTCTGGCAAAACATATTTATTGAAAAATTAAGAATTCGTGTTTAGAAATTCCAATAACTTTCATCATATTCTATTACTTAGCAATGAAAAATCTGTCAGTAAATGTCACAAATGCTGCAACATGAGAACAAACTTCTCTTAATCTGAAAGAATACTAATTTTAAATATAACAGATGAATGTAAACAAGTAGAATTGGACAGTTTCAAAGAACACAAAAGTTTAAATGCCCTATTATAAGAATGGTATGGAACATATTGGAGAATTATTTTTAAAATATACAATTACCCTCAAAATTAAAAACAATGAATCTCATAAAATATTGAAATTCATATGTAAATTGAGGAATAAAGATAAGTTATACTTTTTATTAATTTTAAAAAACAATATACACCTAGCCATGCATGTTCAATGACCAGTGCTGGAAGCTGAAATCCAGCATTAAAGGTATTTTTATATTCAAAGGTTGACTAACCTGTACTTTACTAATAAAATAAAAACGATTGAAACATTAATTCTATATACTGAAAGGGGGGTTACTTAAATTTGGATTTTAATATAAAATCTGTTAATGAGTCAATAAGTTGTTTTTTCTCCTCAATTGCCATTCTCAGATGGTCAATAACTTAGAAAGTTGTGGAAATTGAAAAAAAATTCTTGAATTATTTCCCAGTAAACATGGCTTGCAAAATCAAGACATATTCGTCAATAATTGAAACGTCCTGTATAATGTAGAAATTCAGGGCTGAAAGTTAAAATTTGCTGTTGTTGTAAATATCAAATTTCTCATATTCTTGAATAAAGTTATTTTGAATGCTGATTAATGTAAATAATTTTATTTGAAAATGTCTATAACATATATTTGCTTAGATTTTCAAATGCATTTTAATATTTTATTCTTAAATGTTACTGTAGCTAGAATTCTTGAAAATTGGGTATTGAACTTATTAAAATTTTCTCAATGCGTGTATTGATATAGGTGCCAAATTCATTACTTGTCATGTGTTATTCAGTTAATTCTTGCTTACTGCAAGTTACTTATTGATAATGTACTATTTTCTCTACTGATGTTTAAATTTTATAAAAGAAACCTTTTTCTATTTTTTCAAAAAACTTCATGTTATTTTCTTTTTTAAATGCATCTCTTAAGTGCATTGGAATTTGTTAGCAACATTTTAAAAATGGAAAGTAATAAATATTTTTAAAAATATTGTTGCACAAAATATTTATTTAAATCTAAATTTTGAAAATTCTATCTCACATGTAAACCAAATAAAATAATGAATATCATATTAATCTAGATATCTGTCTAACAGTAATACTCTGAAATGTATTTTCACAAACAGCAAACTTTATGTAAATATTAGAAAATAACAGCTAGTGTACATAGAGTATTGGTTAATATGAAAGTATTTTTTGCTTTACAAGTGTATATATTATGATTGATAACAATGCTACCATACGATCTTAATTTAATTCTCTTCTTGTAGGCAACTTTGAATTTAAATTAAATTTTTCATTTCAATAAACATACATTATTATACAAATTATCCTTGTTTTGTGACATGATTCCAACATATTAAAAGTAAAGGCAATAATATTGATTCTATAATGTAGTAATGATTCCAAACCATTGAAAAATATGCAAATTAAGGAAATTTGTTTAAAAAAAATTTTGATTTATAATTTATAGTAATTATTACACAATATTAAGTGAAAATACCACATAAGAAAAGACGTAACAGTCTTTAGAAATTCAATTTAATTATCCTTTGTCTTTAATATATTTTTCATTTATTGAATTACATATAAATTTAAAAAATAGTATGATATATATGAATACTATAGACTGTTTTAAAATACAATTTAAATTTGTAGAAAAATCTTTAAAAAATTTCATAATATTAGAGTTAGTTAACATGAAAGTTTTTGATTAATGATAAAAGATTTATTCTTTAATGAAAATGAATTTTATTTTTACAGCACAATAAATTACATGTAACATAAGAAATTTATTAAAATATATAATTCATACAATATATGAAGTTGAAACATTGTTCAATGATAGAAGCATTTTCAAACACATGCTAAGTAATAAATATTTTTAAAAATATAACATATGTAAGCCAAACAAATATTTCCATACAATGTAAAATAAAATAATAAACAATGCTAAAAACCTGGATATCCTAATAATATTAAAATATATTTTCAAGAACAGGTTATTTTATATGAAAATAGATAAAATAACATATGATTTGTTATTTTCTAATAACTACCAAAATATACAAAACACAGAAATTAATTTAAAATTTCTGGCAAAACATATGTTTGTAAAAAGCGAACTAAAAGTGTTTTTTTTTTTCAAATTCCAGTAACTTTCATCAAATTCAATAAATTGACAATGGAAAACTTTGCCAGTTGATGTTACAAATGGAATACGTACATACATATCAGAAATTAAATACACTAATTAATCTTAAATTAGTCAAAAAGTAACAGTTATAAATAATAAAAAGTATTTTACACATAGTTATAATTACTCATCTTCAAATGAATATGGAAGAAATTTAATCCCAATAACTATAAAAAATGCAATATGTAGAAATAAAATGGCGGCAAGTACATGCATTATCTTAATGAATATAACATTTACACAAAAACAAATAATTAAAAAAATTTCCGAAGTATTTAATTATTTTTTGTTTTCGTAACCAAGAAAGAAACAAATTATTCAAATACACAAATACAATTATTATAATAAATCTTATGATATGATAACGCAAATTATAAACGATAAAACAAATCCAATACGCAAAA
Organism: Trichonephila clavata; assembly: GCA_019973975.1. NCBI lineage: Eukaryota > Metazoa > Arthropoda > Arachnida > Araneae > Nephilidae > Trichonephila > Trichonephila clavata. Next base: position 52,661 of record BMAO01033386.1, read on the forward strand.
TAACACTAATTACTTAGTACACTTACACTAGTTACATATTCCAGAAAACGCGATAATCAAGCAATTGTGGCAACCTTGCTCTAAGTAAGCTAAGAAATTAAAAAGGTATTTTAGAAAAGATACTGAAAGAAATAATATAAAATTCCGAATGTGAAATCTACAGATCATCTTCTTTCCATTTCGTTCAAAAAAAGTTTCAGAAACTTGCAATAGAACTTTGAAAAACTCATTTGAATTTCGATGTTTTCCCATAGATTAACATTACACCGGAAGTAAGTGAGGGTATCACTCAATGTTGTTGTTTACAAAGTAGAACTTGTCCATATGTTACGACCAAAGTCCGAAGTCGGCCAGTTCCCGAATTGGCCGACCAAATCGCGAAATAGCCAATATCGCCTCACGATGACCGGAAAAAGTCCAATCTTTCCTTGATTTCGGGGTTTGGCCAGCTAGTTCGTGAAATGGCATGGGGCGATCGACCAAAGACAGAAGAAAAAGTTCGTGAGCAAATTTTGGGTGTTTGCATACCGTAATGTTAAAGATAATCACATTATAGCTGCCCCAGAGGAGTTTTCTGATGAATCCGCCTCTCTTAGGATCCTAGGATTGTCCTTCGGAACGAAGGCGAAGGAGGTATGGTGGCCCTAGGAGGGCTGTAGTTTGAACGGAGAAATTTTAATGAGTAAAGATCTCACAGTACCAGAAACCTCCTGGACTCTTATGAAAATTTCATCTCCCTTGGAGAAAACAAACAAAAAGATAATCACATTATCTACTGAATTAGTTTATTACAGAAAATTATCCGTATCATCACTTATTACAATAAGATGAACTTTTATGACATTTCGAATTACACAGTAGTTTGTAATCTTTACATCTACAACGATTTGTTGAGCACTTGGTAGTGCAACTACATTGAGTGTAGCCTTGTGCACCGGTCAGCGATTGTGAAGAGACAACGGTTCGTAATGATTTTTCCTCTGTGCCCACGGATGCCAATGTAAATAGTTTTTCTTGCAATATGGAAAACTCACTTCTGGAGTACAGTTGTTCGAGAACACCATGTTCTGTTCCTAGCTTGTAGAAAGCGCCCCTACCGAATAATCTTGCTTCAGCACATCGAACATTGGCCAGGGAGTTCCGGGCACTTCGGGAAGTGGCCGCCCAAAGTCGTATATACGCTATTCATTTCCAGTACATCGGACATTGGCCACACACCCTGGCCAATGTGCGATTTGGCCGGCCAATTCAGGAACTGACTGAACTTCGGGCTTTGGCCGTAACATATAAAAATTATTTTTATTAATTGTAACTATTTAATAAAAATAAACTAAAATAATTTTTTTTTGCTGATCTAAGTAGGAATTAACTTATTTTTTTATATTACTTGTTTATTATTTCACTAGACCATTAAAATTCTAAAATTCAGCTTAGTTTAAAAAACTGAAAATACACTTTAATGTAATAATTAACAACAAAAATTCAATAACTTAAGCTCTATTCATTTTTAAAAAGTTGAAATATTTACGTTAATAAATAATTCTTCTTTAAAAGGGTTCAAAACAAAATTTTATGCTAGGATGCTACTGTATACTATATTATATGTTCTTCCGTCAGGTACAGATATGGGAAGATTTCGGGCACTAGACACACGCGAACATGCTACATATAGTTGACCATGGGAAAACCATGACTTTTCAAAATGCAACCCTGCTACCTGCAATGTTTGCCCCCCCCCCCTTGCTCTTTGTTAATAGTAACAGCAAAGCTGAGTTTGATTGGAAATTGAACTCGTTTGAACAGAAACGGTAGGTCAGTGGGGATAATTGGAATTCGAGGTATGATAATTCCCCTTTCCTTACACCTGTTAAAATAGTGGCCAGAAGTATATTCTGCATCAATTTTGTGATCCGAAACCTCGTTCAATTGCATAGTTGAGGAGCGTCGAGGTTTTGCATAAGTATAACTGGTGCATTTAGTTTTAACTGAAGTTTATGTGAGAGTACACCCGAAAATTTAAGCGAATTTAAAATCTCTGTGGGATATGAAATACTTTGTTCTGTATCAGTGGATTGTTTCCATTAATAAATATTCCTTCAGTTTCCCTAGCATGTCTTTTAAAATTTCAGTGCTGATTTTATTGACAATGTCTTTTTAAGGTGCCAATATTGATCTCGCACACAATTACTGATCCCAATTTAAATCTTGATGCAAGCCCGGGTAAACTTGAGCAATAATATCTAAATCATTTTCTACTAAATTACAAAATTATCTGGAAAGCAAAATATAACCTTCAACACCTGCGTCCAAACACCCATCGTCGATTTTCAATAGCATCTCCGCATAATGTCCCGAATTTACGTCATTAAGGTAACGCGCTCTCATATTCATTTTCAGACTGATTTTTTCAACTTTCACCCATAAGCTTGATAATTTAATACAGTCTCCGATTTCATCTGCCGATGTACCCCTCCGGAATATTGGAAGAGTTTGTAGGAAATCACAATCCAATACAACTACCATTCCTTCCATAATATCTGTGCTATCTCGTAAGCCCTGAGGAGTCCAATTTAACACTTCTTAGAGGCTGATTAAACGGGTGTCGGACCTGGCGGCCACCAGGGGCCCCAATTCTATTCTATTTATAAATTCAACGTGCAAGAAACTGATCTCGAACCGATATTGTAACCCCGATAATTTCCACGGATTTGAGTCGTGTAGCAGCCCTATCCATTTTTCCCCTATACCTATATTGTTGCAATCTGTACAAATTTTTCGCATGCTTTTTTTCCCTGCCCAAATTTTATTTCGAACAAACGAATACTATTCGTTTTTAGTTCACAGCCGTGCTTATTTACTCTGGGATACATTTTACACTAATGTAAAAAAAAAAAAATCCGAACACCAAGAAAAAATTATTGTCGAATAATTAAACTTCAGCAATACATTTGTACAAGTAACATATGGAATTGATAAAGTTTGAAGAGTACAAATGAATGCAAGCGAGTAGAGCAATTTCAAATGGGAAATGATGATAAATTAAAAACTGGTGTAACCATCACAGTTTTAAATGCAATCATGCATGCCATGTATCGTACAGGAACTGGATATCAGTTTGTGGGATAGCATTGCATGTCTGTTGCTCTTGGTAGGTAAATATAAGGTTATTTAATTCTCGTGGATGATGAAGCTATCGTTGTCACCCAACGATGTCTTCCTCGAGACTGATTGGAGAAAGATTTGGTGATCTAGCAGGCCAACGTAACACGTTGACACCCTTTAGAACCTGTTAAATTACAACAGGGATGAGAGAGCACGTTATTCTGTTGGAAACACTCCCCCTCCGAACCCTGTGCACCAATTTGAAATGCCAAACTGACGTACAAGTTTGCAGGTTAGGGTGTGTGAATTAACCTCAAGAGTGCTCGTACAATCAAAGAAAATTGCCCACGTCAGACCATAACTCTAGCATCAAATTAAAGGTCTTCCACAAGGAGGCCTGCTAGTAACTGTTTAGCCAATATTTATCTGCACTTTTATGAATATGATAACATTAGTTTCGATTCTTGTTACTTTTTTAGATACATAGATGACTTAATCATCTTTAGTAATATAGTAAATTATGTTCCTAGTTTTAAATATTATTCCCAATATCTTAAATTATTAAAAACCAATTATAATAATGACTCTGTAAACTTTTTAGGCATACAATTAATTGTTAAGAATAATATACTAATTAGTAATATTTTTGATAAAAGAGATTCTTTTGATTTTAACATTATTAAAATGCCTTTTTGGGAAAGTAACCTACATTTTTTTATCTATTTTTAGAAATATTATCTTAAATTTTATAAAAAGAAATAACGATTTAGTTACAGATAATGATGTTAAACAAAATAATTTTAAGCTATTCTGCAATAATTGCTTGGAATACAACTATCCAAGTAATTTCATTTTTAAATATATTTCTAAATTATCTCTCTAATTCTCCTTTTTAATGTTTAAGTATTATTCTTTGTTTTTTCTCCTTCTGTTTTTTATTATTTTCAATTTGTTTTTGTTTGCTTTGTTTAATTACAAAAAAAATACTATCCAGGTGGCGCCACTAATTTTTGCTTCTGGTTTTACCAACTTAACACGTCATTTTTAACGGTCATTTAGCGTGATTTCTCTCGTACATACAGTTTTTTTCCGCTCTCCGATTATTTGCATTTTTCATGTAAGTTTTGCTTCATTATTCCTTTTCAAAATTATTTTTATTTGTATTTTGTTAAGATTCATTTCCTTTCATATTTCTTATTATTTTTATTTTATTTTTCTTTTGGTTGCAAATTACACGTGGTTGGTTTTAGGCCTAACTTTTCAATATGGGTATGTTTTCCTGTTATGTATAAAATTTCTGCTGAACAGGGGAAGGTTGGATCCATAAAATATATTTAACCCTAATTTTGCTGGTCCTAATTCAGCAACAGCTTTAGAAATCATAATAGGTCTTCATTTTAGTCTATTGACTCTTTTGGTTTCTTACATTTTAAAGTTCTAATTCTGTTCCATGTTATACATACGCTTAGTTAATTCTTCTACAATAGACTTTTTCATCATTTTTAAAGTTGTGTTTCTTGAAATCTGGTTTAAATCTTCTAGCTTTGTTAGTGATATAATTTTGTATTATCAATTTTATTATGCCATGTATTTCTTTCATTTTATGTTACTATATATATATATATATATATATATATATATATATATATGGAAGAAATTTACATAAAATATAGAACATAACAGGGAAAAAAATTTCTTCCATACATACTTCATGCATTTATGTGGCTGCTTTGCGCCTATTTATGTATGAATTTCTTTAATCTTGAGTTTGTTAGGATATTTATATATATATATATATACAATAAGTTTAATAATTTTACATCAGGTGCTAATTAAAATTCTATAAATATTCTCTAAAAACACTTTTCTGGGCACTTTCATTTGCTTGCGTGAAATAATTATTTGTACTATTTCATCATGTAATGAAATGGTATTATGCGCGATTTGAATGTATTGCGAAAAATATTGATGTTTATTTTTATTATCAATTGATTGTTTATTGATGTCGCATTTATTAGCAAGACAAAATTAATTGAAAACATCTTATCTTGTACCCTATTCTGAAAACTTCCCCACCACGCTTGAAAATAAGAGACTTGACAAATTTAGACCGGTTTCACACGAGGCAAATTTGTGCCAGTCAATCGATTTCTGTCAAGTTCTCCTCTAGTGTGAAGAAGGGAGAGATTTCATTTCACTCGCGGAGACAAAGTTGACTGGAACGGAAGAGTCATAAGGGACAGGGAAATGCCCGACTCGTCAGTACAATAAAGAAGCAATAAAAAGCTATTTCCATTTTCAATACACAAGTAACCGCGTGTGAAGAGCGTAGTATCCGCATTATCCTTTTAGTCGATTCAACTATTGAGGAAGTGAAATTTTCGGGTACTTGAGGGAGTGGCGTTGCATTTAGTGCCAGTTGACCACAAGTGTCAAGGTACCCAGGTTACTTCTATCCAAAACTAGCTCCCGATTTCCTGCTCCTTCTGATACGTGCAACGCAAATTGATCAGTAGCAAAGTGCTCTTATTGTCCTTTAGCCCGTTACAAAATGGTGCTTAGTAGCATAATAACTCAAACCGACGATTAGACTGCACAAATGGCAACCGACCATAATTATTCATCAAACACGGCGGTAAATGTTAATAAAATAAAATTAATATCAAATGCGCAAAAGTAAAGTTCTTTTCCAAAGGATTAACCGAAACCTTATTAAAGAGAAAATAAATGAAAATTAATTAAACGCTATCTTTGAAAAGAAATTTCTTTCATTCAGCAACCTTTATACAATCAAACCACAGTTAACAGTTTTTTTTCTAATTTTAACTATTTTTAGCAAATAGAAGTTTTAAGCGTATATATGACACGACAAAATATTAACGGAGAATCTAAGTTTTATCATTATTTAAAATGAGAAATGTTTTAGGCAATGGTAGTGATTTTCAAGAACTAGATCACAATAACAAGATGATTTCCTGAAACCATTTATACGATGGTTTATAAAACAATAATAAATATTCTCAAAATAAAACTGGAGGCATGTATTTATATCGTAATTCTCTGTATTAAGTAATGCACTATCTAGATCTTTATAATAACTTAACACATTAACAGAAAGTTTTCGAATGTGGACAATCGGTAGGTATAAAGTTTCTTTCTTCTGTTTCATACTTCTGATTTAAGAAATAAACTTTTAAGAGACAAAATGTTTGAAAAATAATAAAAAAAGGTCTAAATTTTTTCAAAAGTTGAATTTTAGTCAAAGTCTAGTCTACGGACGCTCTGAGCGTCCATAGACTTTCCACGCCACTGAATACATTGAAAAGGTTTCCGTGATGGTACGTAGGAACAGGCTTCAAACAACGACGGGGTAAAAATGACAACAACCCTTTTGCCTCATCCTCCTTACTCCCCTGATTTCGCCCCCTGCTCCTTTAGAATATATCCAGAACTGGCTCGACGCTTACAGAGCCATCAATTCCAATCCACAGATGAAATTAAAAGCGCATCGCAGGCTGAATGAAAGGACATGGCTAAAAATGAATTTCAGAAATGTTTCGATGGCCTTTACAAGCGATGGCAACAGTGTATTGTTGCTCTAGGGTCCTATTTGAAACGGGGATGTGCTTCAGCAATTTAATTGGTAATTTTTTTATTTTATAGACTCAGTCCGGGAACTTTTGAATCTTACCTCGTATAAGAGGTAATAACAGTAAATGCTTCGTTAAATAAACAATGAGCACAAAAGACTGTAACTATTCCTCCATTCATTAATTCTAAATTGTAATATTCCAGAAGAATGTCTTTAGATTTCCAAGCTTGAATTTTGACTAACACGTTTCTAATTTGATCCACTAGAAATCCGTTTCGCGTAAATCCCCCCTTTTTGGCCGGGAGTGAGTGACGGAGCTTTATAGTTAGGAAAAAGTTCATTTTTTCAACTATTAGATCTACAGACTTGTAAGTTGCTAAACAAGTTACTTTTTTTCAATAGAAATCCTTTGAGAACTTGTTTTGCGTAAATCGACGCCCAGAAGGGGTTACGGGTATATGTTACAGAAAAAAAAATCCCACTTTTGAGCGAACAGACTTGAAGTTTTGCAAGCATGTTATTCTGTTGGCGTCTTTTGTTGCACTTTCTAATGCAAGAATTGTTCAGTGTACTGTTAGAATTCAAATTTGATATATGTTTTTGACACATAATAGAAAAAGCTGTTGTTTTTACTGATTGTTTCAATTAGACTTTAGATTGCAAAGTTTTCTTTCATTTTTCTTACGTGTGAATATGTGTTCTTGTTTGTCCTAGTTTTAATTTAAAATTTTGGTTTATTTCTAATTGGTTATTTGCACCCTATTTCGAACACTGAACCACCGAATCAAAAACGACAAATCGCTTAACAGGAATATCATTCTGCGTACTGCAGTTTATGAATCAATCATCCAATTAAACCAAGAGTATTGAAGACATTTATTCTATTTTTGAATTTTAGTAAATTATTCCTTTACTTTAAGATGCATAAAAGTTATTGATTATGAGTCATAACATGAACTGTAAATCATTTAAGCATTTATTCCATCATAATGAATTTTTTACAAAGGAATTTAAATTTCTTTGCTTGTTGAGACATTAGGTGATTTCAACAAACATTTATCATTCATCTTTCCAAAATGCATTTCGCATGTTCATTTTCGTCGCATGTTCATTAAAGAGTCATGCATCGAACACTTTCTGCATGACTCTTTAATTGAAGAGTTTCTTGGAACTTGGTTACTTAATCTCTTCAATTTTTTTGACTATTTTCAAAGCTTCCGCCTGAAGAATACAAAATTAGAATTAATTTTTTTTATTTCCTACACACACGTATCAACATATACTGACCTTCAGATATCTTTCATAACGACACTTTCTTAAAGTTTTTTCTTCACTAATGACATATATTACAAGGGATACAGAATTAATGCAAAAATATAAAATATCAATACATCGACATACTCTTATATTAATTAACAAAACTCACAAAGTTGCTAACTAGGGTGAAAGTCAATAAAAATATAGAGAATCAGTACTTTAATATACCGATAAATTATAATTTACATTTCTTAAAGTAATAAATCTTCATAATTTTCACTTATAATATTTTCATTATATTTACATACATTTCATTTATATGGTATTACGTTATTTTTTTAAAATTAGGCTTTTTTCTATACTGTGGCACCGTTTAACAATTCTACAATATTTTTTTTTCGTGTGTAAACACATTAGACATAGAAATTGGAAAACGTGGGTTTTGGCTCGAATGCAGGTGATTTTGGTACTCTTGGATGAAATAGGTTTTGCATGAAGAAGCTGCAAATTGTCGACAAATCGTAGATGAGTAGTGAGATAGAAATGAGTGCCATTTGATTTTCATTTTCGATAAAATGACACAGTGACTTCAATAACGTGGCTGTTCAGTCCATGCATCAAGTGTCCGAAGTGTTTTATTCAGAAGAAAAACTTCTTGAAAAAAGACGCTCTAGCTACATGCTATCTCAAAAGAGCATTGCCTTACTGGTTTCAAGGGTGATGGAATCGTTGGAAGTAATGAGTGGGCAATAAAATCACTGTTCCTTTCTTTACGAAAAAAAGTTGAATAGTTTCATGTTTTCATATTATATATATGTGTGTACGTATCTGTGTGTATAATATAATTATGATGTTTGATCTATTATAGGAATCAGTGATTTATTCTATAGTATGTAAATATAAGTTTTCGCAGCATAAATTTTATACGCGTGTTTCAGAAACAAAAAATTACTTTGTAAATTTATTGTCTTCAATGTCAATTTTGTAAATATTACATAAATACATGGCTGAATTTTTTCTTCGTTATATATTTAAAATTTCCATCAGTTTGCTTTCAAAGATGCCAATACATATTTAAATAGTGAATGAATACTCCAGTCTGAATTTATTTGAAATGTCAAGTAATTACGCATTTTATGAAATTGAGCTCTAATTTTGACAGAATTTAATTTAACAAAGTATGGATAAGTTTGTTATTATAGTAAAATTATTACCTGCAATTCCCTAATTTTCTTTTTTTCTTCCTTCGTTAGATTTTTCTGAAATAATAGAAATTCTTTATTACGATACATGTTTTTTAAGATGTAATATATTAATAAACATTTTTAGGTACAATTCCATTAGCGTGATGCTAATAAAAAAAGAAAAGAATACAAGTGCACCGCGGAGAATGTTGTTAATCTCACCAAATACAACTTTTGATTTTGATAGTTTTCATACACTTTTAAGAAAAATTAATAAGCATAAGGAATTGCACAGTCTGGAATTTTGAAAATAATTCAGAAGTTGCCCTCCAATTTCGTAAAAAGGAAAGAAAAAAACCAAAATGATAAATATTATTTATTAAAAATTTCAAATTCACCGATGGAAATATTTTAAATACAAGTCTGGAAAGTCCAAGGAAAAACTCTTGTAAACTAATGAAACTTCAGTAATACATTTGTCTTCGTTACATATTTATAATTGATTTAAGTTTCAAGTTCACAGGTTTATGTAAGCGTGAGAAAAACCATTTTAAATGAGAAATGATGGGACTTTAATGACCAGAGTAAGCTCCAGAATTATGTATGCAAGCAGACAAACGTGTATGCAATGTGTGCGATAACGGATATCAGTTTTTAGAATAGTGACATGCCTGTTAAATTTGGTCGGTCGATAAGAGAGTGTTTAATTCTGGTTGTGGACGATGTTGGAGTTTCCGTGCAACGATGCCCCATTCGTGCTTGATTGGAGAAAGATCTGATAATTTAACAAGTCAAGCAACGCTAAAGAGCATGTTGCGTTACAACGGTGGGATGAGAGTGCCCATTATCTTGTTGGAAAACATCCTCTTCAATAATGTTCATAAATGGCAGCGCAATAGTTTAAATCAATCACCAAACTGACGTACTAGTTTGCATTCATAATATGTGAAATAACCACAAGAGGGCTTCTGCTATCATAGGAAGTTGCTCCCCAGATTATAACTCCGGGTGCAGGTCCAGTGTGTGTGAGTCGCAGTAAGGTTGTTTGTAGGTGTTGCTCTGGCCTTGTTTTAATCAGTATATGGACATTAACGGAACCAAAACGGAAACATATTCATCAGGGAGCATAAAATATCGCCTCTCCACCCTCCAATGAGCTCCAGCCTGACATCACTGAAGTCGCAAATGCGAGAGATTTAGAGGTATTGGTGTGAATGCTACGGGGTGTCTGCCTCGGAGCTGTTTTCAAAACAAATAATATGTTAATGTTCACTGTGTCATTCTGGTGCCAACAAAAGTTATAATTTCTGCAGCAGATGCACTACCATACTGCACAGCCATGCGACAAACACTGTGGTTTCCACTGCCAGTAGTAATCCATGCGCGGTTGGACTCTAGTTTTCTTGAGATAATGCCTTCAGTCATTACAACATGCGCCAATAATCATGTACAGAGGATACATTCCTACCGAGTCTTTTGAAATATCGCGGGAAAAAATTCCACTTTTTCTGAGCTCTATTACAAAGCCATTCAGACTGAGCTAGGAGTTGATTATTAATTCTTAGTCTTTTTAAAGACAATTTTGACTAACATCAACTCACTACGTCAATGGTACGTCAGTGAGAAACAACACTCATGAAACATTGCAGCGTACATCTAAAGTAAACCTTCCTCGCTCGCATATTCAAAGTAGCTCTACTAGCGCCACAATTATGCGCCTAACATGAAATTTCTCAATCAAAGTCATCTTTCACTTTTATAAACACGACTAACAAATTTCTTTTATCTAGCACAATTCTCTCTCTAGGTACTGGAATTTTTATTTCCCTGAGTGTAATTCTAAAATACATTTGCAATTTCTTGTCTAGTGCTTAAATTAAATTTTGTATTATTGACTACCCATTTTGTTTCTTTACAGGTATCGGAAGCTTGGATCCACTCTCAGACTATTAACTACCAATCACGTGAACTGAACACATGACTGTTTTGTTTTACTAGACAGACAGGGAAAATTACATCACTACCACATCGCGTCTCACTAAGAGACTATGGTAATTAGCATTTAATTTAATGCGTATGTTAAAGTTAAATATATATAGACCCCTTCCCCGAAAAAAAAGATCTCGGAATACCTGCTTTTTATGAGATGCAACATTCTTTACTTCTCTTTTTATTGTGTTTAATTTAATAAAAGTTTTAATAAAAATATCGTACAAATATATATTTGAATTCTTTTTGTAATATACTCATATATATATATATATATATCTTTTCTTAATTTGCATCTTGAACTCATCATTTTCATATATTGTTTCTATGCAAATATTTACGACGAACTGGTTACACATTATAGGAATTGTATCATTCTTAGACTCCAACTGACTCAAAATAGCTAGATAATTCAAAAATACATAAAGCAACTTAAAATAAATCTAAATGTGTTCATACATTTACTTCTTTTAGAGCAGTAAGAGCACAGGAAACAAACTAAAAAAAAAAGAAATTATTATTAGCTGTATTTGTTCAAACAATTGTCCTAAAAAAGAAAGCTAAAAAAATATTTATATCACAAAGATCTAGATTCTATGAAGTGATTATATATAAACTCATAAAGAGCCTATATTTCGAAATAAATAAATAATAATAAAAGAAAAATATACAGTCTATATACCTTTAAATTTATTCTTAAATTTATTTTTAAAGGATAACTAACTATACTATACTAAATATACTAGCTAAAACTAACTATATTATACTAACTATACTATACTAACTATACTAGCTAAAACTAACTAACTATACTATACTATACTATACTAACTATACTAGCTAAAACTAACTGACTATACTATACTAACTATACTAGCTAAAACTAACTATACTATACTAACTATACTAGCTAAAACTAATTATACTATACTAACTATACCAGCTAAACTAATTAAAACTAACTATACTATACTAACTGAAACTAATTAAAACTAACTATACTAACTATATTAAATAAAATTAACTATACTATACAAACTATACGAACTAAAACTAACTATACTATGCTAACTAATACTATACTAACTATACTAACAAAAACTAATTATACTATATGTTTTTAAGTCTGGATTAAGTGGCATTGAAAATGCAACATCAGAAAAAAATCGGTAAATATGGAAAGGGACATCAACGAAAAGTAAATGGTTTTTTTTTATTTTTGTTTATTTTGAACTGATATTCCTAACTAAGGTCGAGAGCGATGCTTGCCCATTAATGTGTAGGAGCACTGCGTACTGCACTTTACAAAGTAACATACCTCATAAAGAGTCAATGCGCACACAGAGGGGGACCTGAAGGATGGTTCTTCATTCCCTGTCAAACGTATGCGAAACTTCGTCTTCGAAAAATGGCAGTATCAGATAATGCAAGCGGCAACCAATCACGTCCCAGACACTTTCGATTGGCGAGATATCAAGAAAGAATGGTGGTCACCGAAACATTTGTACCTCTGTCGGAGCATGCCAGTTGACTAATGCAGGGGGCCGTTGGGACTTATTCTGTTGGTAAAGGGCGTTGTGTGAATAAACCTGAAAGAAATGGAGCGTGAACGTCTGCAGAGGATCATCTACGTATCTTATGGCTACCACAGTTCCTAATTACGGATCACAGGGGAACTGCTTTATCACTCGCTGGTGCCCCATCTGAGCACTCAAAGTGCCATTCCACCGTTCAAGTCACCCAGTGCCATTTCAAAAGTCGTCTGCGCTATGGGGTCCTTTGCAGTCTTAAAGTATTTTATAGAGGCAAACCACTTGCACTCTATAGACGCTTATTTTGAGACGATATAGGAAATTCTATACTAACTATATACTAACACCACTACTAGCCTGTGGATGTCTATACAAATGCATTTAGAGTTCTGACATCACTCTTGCTGCACTGGCACTACTCGTTGTTCGAAACATCTTTGTCGCAGCCAGTACACCTTAAAGGCATCTAAATGGGTTCTAATTGATATTTTACGTGTGAATCTGTGTCCATAGTTCAATTCCTCATTTCCTCTGATAAAAAAGTTTCTCTGCAGAGCCAGTGGCGTAAAGTACAATCCTGCAATCTCTGTATTGCAAGGAAAAAGGGATTCTAGGGGACGCCTAAGGCCTGAATGAAGCAAGTACGTATTTGGGCTTATAGCCCAAAACCTGGCCTTACAGGGTGTTTGTTCCTAATATTCTTCTGTACGCCACTGTGCAGAAACATTGTTCACGGCCGCTTTGCATTCATTAGGATTACACCTGTCCTTCTAGTCCTTAGATAAATTTGTATAATGATTTCCTAAGAAGAAATTCTGGATTTTGCCTATTTTTTGCAGGTTTTTTTTCTTCTATTCTACTCAATATGTGAAGGAAAAATGTGCTTTTCGCATAATTTTCTTCACTAGGTGACGTGAGCCTACCTTGGAAATTTCATTTCTTTCTGATCATCCCTTCATAGAATTGCATTTTGAATGTCACGCAGTATTTTTAACTTTTTGTAAGAAATACTTGAAAAAAAAAAGAATATTTATTTTCTTACTTCCTTTGGATCTCGAACGGCAAAAACAAATTGTGCTGGTACATTTATTTTCTGTAATGAAAAGCAGTAAATATATGTATTTCGTGCAATATATTGATATTTCAAGATAAAACATGAACATTTTACACGCATATTAATGAAGAATTTTTACTCTCATTACAATTTATTAGTGAAAATATGTGGATGAATTTAAGGCTTCTCCTTTTTATCGGATCACCGAATATTATTTTAAAATATTAAAACCTTTTTTCAAAACATTAAAGGAGTTAAAATGAACTATATATTTACGGGATTAGAGGGAAAACTAATAATTAAATGGGTAAAATTTGCTGAAAAATTTCAATCTCCCCCCTTATTTTCTGTTTTTAATGTCTTTCCTAATGTATTTATTTCAATATCTTTCGGGGGGGGGGATTTCGTTTTTGTTTCTAGCATTGTTTTGTTACCATTGTTTCAAGCAAAAAATTACAAACAATTTAAAGACATTAAATTTCACCTTTAGCACCGAAAAGCACAGGAAACTCCGTCTACAGCCGGGTTCTGACCTTGTACCCATGGGCTCCAACGTGCCCGCAAAGCTATCTTTGTACACCTAAGACTGTCTCCTATATACTATATCATCATCAACCGTAGCCAACCCACTTCAAAGCACGATTTTTTGTGTGGCCGCGGACTTAATGAAATTATTTAGAATCTAGTCGAAGATAAAAATATCCCGAAAGAAGGAGCCTGTTTATATATAAATCAAAACTGTTTTATTAAAATCTTTTTTCGGTTCCCCATATTTATGTGAATCGTTTTTTTCAACAATGAACACAATTAAATCAATAATCAGATCAAGTCGAAGATGCTAAGATTGGGAATATCATCTTACACGCCTGACTTTGAAAATTAAGTGGATAATATGCAATTCCAAAAATCGCATTAAATGTAATTATTCTGAATTTTTTGTTACCTTTTTAATGTAGAATATTGCTTACGATGTTTGTGGTTGCAGTAAAATAAAGAAATATTAAGAATCGTTATACTTTTTTTTTAACTACAATTTCCTGTTTGTCAGATGAGCTCAGACGGGAAATATGGTTAAGAACCACTGGTCTACGGTGATGCTAAGACATCGCGATGTGGAAAGCCCCAAATTCGCAAAACGTGGTGTTAAGTGACGAATCAAACCTTTTCTGTTAAACCGCTTGCCGCTGCATTAAATCTAGTCGTTTAGCTCGGGGCTGTCATCTATTGATGCTAGAGAGAACTAAAAATCGATCTGCAAAAATATTGTTAAAAATCTCACAATTTTTGTTAAAAAAAATTAAAAGGTTGGTTAATTTTTTTTGAACCACCGCCTCTCAAAGGTATCTTATAAAGAATGGAAGCGGTGTTCAGAAAGCCATGTGCCGTCGAACGGAATAAGTGATAATCGGTAAGAGTTATCCCCAGTAAACACGGTGGGTGTAGTAAAACTTCCTATTCAAGCGTTTGCAGTTGGTTTTTTACTGCTTTCTAAAATGTGGCCGAACATTTTCATGCATCAAAATCACTCTGTCATGTCTCTGCTTTTAACCCTTTGTCTACCGACGGTACTTAAAAGTACCACTCACGTTGAAACTTCATAGAATAACCATTTTTACGAATACTCTGACGATATTTAGCAGGAATATTCTTTTAAATCCACTCTTCTATGATATATGGCAGCATGGGTTTTATGGTGAGTATTTTAGCGGGGAAGATGAATAGTTTTATAGCAGAAATTGTGCTTTCAGCTGACAGCGTTTTCAGCAGATTGCGAAAATTGTGATTTTTGTTCCGAAAAAGTGGTTAAAGTCGAAAGGTGTCTTATTTTTTTTTTTGTATGTTAATGAAGACCTTAGAAAATGGTTTGACTATTTATATTAAGTGAACAGTTTTTTTTCATTCATTTTACAGTTGAATATCTTTAATTAGTTAATTAGCTCTTATGGATTAAATTTCCCCAAAATGAGTTTTTTTATGTATATCCCTTATTTTCCATGTAGTGATTCAAAAAATATTATTGCATGAAAAAAACTACATTAAATCATAATGCGGTAGATAAAGGGTTAAAGCGCATCGATTGCAGTCGATAGCGATCTGCCGTGATAGTCTCATTTGATTTGTGCAACTCATAATAAATGACACCCTGCTTATCGCACGAAATGCTGAGGAGAGGAGCTTTGAACCTGGATATTTGGTTTTGCAGAAGATGTGGATGCATAGCCTAACTTACCACAGAATTTTCTACGCTTTGAATTATCGTACTGTATTCACTTTTCCTCCTTTCCTTTTCTTCCGTTCGATGTCTCTTTGCTCTTGTCCCAATATCCTTGTTTCTGGCTCACTCCTAACGCTTTTAAAAGTTTCGAAAGTGTTGACTGTTTTTCGAACTGTTGTAAGGATTTTCCAAGTTTGGCTCGTTTCTGTCAAGGGTTTTGACAAAGCAATTTCTCCAATTCTTTGTCTTCAAACTCTTTCGATGCGCCAGAGGATTCTTCATCCTCAAGTTCAAAATCATTATTTTCTAAGCGTCGAAAACAGTCTTTGCATCTAGTTTCCGACAGAGTATTGTCACCCTAAGTTTCAACAAGAGTCTTGTGTGATTCAGTCACAGATTTCTTTTGAATAAAATAGAGCAATAATCGATGTATCTCGGCTTTAACTCATATTGCACCCAATGACCTGTCTTCTGAATCATTCCCAACTCTTTCAAAAGTTTCGAAACTGTTGACCCATCTACTTATAATGATTTTCGAAGTTCAACTAGCTTCTGATGTAGGTCTTGGCTAACAGGATTAGGATCTAGTAGAAATTTCATCTCAACCCTTTAGAATCTTAATAATTCGTCGAATGAACTTCAAGTGTTACAATAAATGGTATAAAAATTAAATGCTTTTAACATTAACAGCCTGTTTGATTAAAACAGGATAGCAATGATATAAATAAATAAATATTATGTGTGTGCGTCATTTAAGCAAAAATTTTCAGATCATTACAAAACAAACAATATTTAAAAAGTTAAAAATGTTTTGAATGATTATACAACTATCTACTTACTTCTTTCTCACATTGAACTTCAATATCTTTGAAATCTTCTTTTTTCTTAGATTCCATACACTTACGATGGGCTTCTTTAAACTAATTATAAAAAAAAAAGAAAAAAAAGTACAAAAAAAATATTTTTAATTTTCACTCAGAAAAATTACATTTATTAAAACTAAGTATCTTGTTTTGAAATTCCTCAATATCTAACATTGCTATTCGTTAACTTTTTGTGAGAAATTCCCCCACATGTTCATTATATAAAATTTTACTTTGAAATTTCTATGTACCATGAAATTTTTAATCATGCCTGTCCATGCAGCACATTTCATGTTGACTTTCTTTTCCAAACCCCAACATGTAAAACGCATTCAATGAAAGACCATCATTTCTTTATTTAATACCTCTATTAATTGTAGGTTTATTATTTCTACTATTACACACATTATAATAATTAACTACACTGGTGTACAGAAGTTGAAGAACACATTTGTAAAGATTTTCCAAAATCAATTTTCTTAATGAAAATCGGTAAACGTAACGACAGATATTGTTTTATTTTATGAGTTCATCCAATTCGATTCCTCTGTCATTTTATGAAAAGTAAGGAAAATAATATAAGACATACTTCAAACGCTACTCACTGCTGCTTTAATTTTGCGTGCGTTTCTGAAAGCTTAGGATTATTCGTAAAAAATTTTGCGAACAATGATGCTCAGAATAAGTCTTGATAAAATCTTGTTCTTTGCAGTGGGCCTGTCTTTGTTTCACTAATCAGTCCGATATTCAGTCTGAATAGATTCTATTAATGAGTAATTCGATAGCCAAATGCAGCCCGCTTAGGGATTTTCACCTTTCCGCTATTAATTCCAAAACAATCACATAGAAATTGTCCCTGAGATGGCTCCCAAAAACTCCCTCCATGACTTTTTTCGGTTAAAGTGTGGTATAGGGGAGGGGGCGAGGACCTTGGCGATGTCAATTTCTTTTGGCGACCAAAATCAATCGTCAAGCTACTTCACTCAGCGATAGGTGTCCGGAAGCCAGAATGAATTCGTTATCTCACCATAATACATATCTATATAAAAATCGCCAAATTCAAAGCCCCCCCCCCCTATACTACACTTGAACCCTTTTTTCATTTTCTTAAATATGCATACGATTCCATATATAAATGTCCATATTTTACGTATACACTGGTGTGCAAAAATTAAGGACGAAGTCGAAAAAATAGCATATCAGCTGAACGAAGAGGCAGAGCGGACAGAAAGACCAATCAGGAGATTAAGTGAGGTGATGTACGGTAGCACATGCGCAGATATGCAGGTAGACGTAATGGGGGAGTGTCTGAGTAGTAAAGCATGTTGTCGGTGTAAGATTAGTATTTCTGGCAAAGAGATTGCACACCGTATAGCAGTTAAAATCACACCGAGTTGCTGCCTCAGCGAGAAATGGCGAATAATCAATCTGTTAGACGACATCTGGATGCTTTTACCCGAGGTCGAATCATTGGGAAGTTGGAGGAAGGTCGCAGTGTGACAAGTGTGGCTGCAGATTTCGGAATTGCTCACTGCATCGTTTCACGATTTTGGAGACAATTTCAAACTACAGGAACAGCTATCCGGGGGTTCAGTAGTGGTCGTCCACGAGGAACCACACCCACAGATGACCGGTATAATGCCTTACAGGCCAGAAGAAGCAGGCGGCAGACAGTGGGAGAAATCGCTAGACACACGACACAGGCGACTGGACGACCGATATCGCGTTTTACCGTTGCCAGAAGACTGCACGGTGGTGGTCTGTTTGCACGACGCCCTGTACGGTGTGTACCTCTAACGCCTGCCCATCGGAGAAGGCGTTCTCTGTGGTGCCGGGAATACCGGAATTGGAGAGACAATGAATGGGGACGAGTACTCTTTACAGATGAGAGCAGATTCAGTCTGAGTAGCGATTCTCATCGCATACTCATCTGGAGAGAGAGGGGAAGCCGCAATCATCCCTCGAACATCATTGAAAGGGACAGGTATGGAGGTGGCGGTGTTCTCGTTTGGGGAGGCATCATGCTTGGTAGTCGTACAGACCTTCACATCTTCGACGCAGATTCAGTCAACGGGACCCGTTATTGTAACGAGATTCTTCTTCCATATGTGCGTCTTTTTAGAGGCACTATGGGTCCGCAGTTCCTTTTCATGGACGACAATGCACCATGTCATCGCACAGTAGCTGCCGAACAGCTCTTAGAGAGTGAGGATATTGAACGTATGGATTGGCCGGCACGATCTCCGGATCTCAAACCCATCGAGCATGTATGGGATTTTCTAGGCAGACGCTTGGCAGCTCGTACCTTACCACCAGTAACGATTCCGGAGCTTCGTTTGGCGCTGCAAGACGAATGGGCAGCAATGCCTCAACAACTCATTCACACCTTCATTCTCAGCAAGGGCAGACGCTGTGAAACCTGCCTAACAGTCAGGGGAGATCATATCTCCTACTAAAGACCGGATATTTCTTGCTGGACACCCATCACAGGGATGTTTTGGCCTTCAGTCGCATTGCGCTCCATGCTACTTTTTCAATAAAGCTTCTTTTTATCCCTCTGATTTCTCTTTTAGTAAGTGTTGCTTACATTACTCATGTCCTTACGTATTGGGGATCTTACGGTTTTAAATGTGTTGATTTGGAATGCTTTTGTATAAAGTTATATTGAAAAAACCGTCTCGTCCTTAATTTTTGCACACCAGTGTATATTAAATATATTGAGAATAATTTATACGGAGATTTCCTCAAAACTGCTGCATGCGCTAACAAATCAAACACGACTTTATAAATATGCCTAAAGCTATTGTAAAAATTCTTCGTTTTCTTTTTTATACATGTTGCAAATTTTTGAAAGGAAAAAATAGACGACTGCTCAAATTATTTAAAAAATAACAGATTTATTATAGTGGACAAGGACGAACAGAAGTTTAGACGAAGACAAATCGACGTACAAAAAATGTAACAGATTAATTACAAAAAATCGAAACGCACTCGTCATAAAAAATATTGCAAAGTTATAGAAATGACTCTAGAACAGTCGCACTAGCAGGAGAGAGATAAATAAAATCTCGCTCTTATCGCAGTGAACGCACAAGAAGATTCTCATCTCGATTGAGCTTTTTTGTGAACTCTCTGGACCTTTGTTCCAAAGGTTATTTATTTATTCTCATTGTAATTTCTAGAAGGATCCATTTAGAACGTCTATACTCAACCTGATGCCCACTGAGCCTTTTTAAGTGGCCCGATCATGACCCATTGCTCGGAGAAATTCTTTTATTTAAGGCAATGCATTGAAGATTTGGTGGGAAATTCTTTGACGAGAAATCAAATATATCAATTTTACTTTTTTGCTGTCAATGCCGTACGGCTGCGAAATGATATTCTTTTTCTATTTGTAACGGCTATGGTTAGTAATAACAACAGTGGAGTAGCAACAATTTTATGGGTGAAACTAATTTTGAACAATCTTTCATACCTTGCAAGCGAAAAATATTCGAACGATTTGGAGGTAGATTGTTTTGTTATGAAAAACAAACAAGATCAGTACTTGTTTGATTTGTCATGACAGTGCTGTATTTAAAAAAAATACCAATAAACAGGAATCATTCAATGATACTTTTCTTCTTTCAAGGGGTGATATAAATAGGCTTTATTGAATATTCTTTGCAGCAGCAACAAAGTGTTTTGTCAGTGGTAATGTCGCAGTCGTAACAAAGACATGCTAAGAAGTTTTTTATATTGTTGGTAATCATATAAAACCGTTTACTGATGCATAAATTGTGGAGGAGTTTTTTGAAAATTCTTTTAATTTAGAGTTAGTGACAAAAAATATTTTAAAAAAATGATAATTAAATAAAGCAAAACAGGAGTTATCAAATTTTGATCCATTTTTCATATTTTAAATTTCCGATGTTAACTTTGCCCTAAAGCATCCCCCCTCGTTTAACCTCATGTTGCGGCCTATGTGAAATAGCAAACATTTGTATGCAGCCCAAGTGAAATGGATGGCATTTATATGCTGCCCAGGAGAAAAAAAGGTCTAGAGCCTTCTCGTGAATTCATCTGTGATGTATTTTTCACCAATTTTGTCACCAAGGACAATAAAACTGACGATCTGGTAACCCTAGTCACATCTTTTAAAATTTCCATTATCTTATTTTTCTAGTTAAGGCTGGGAAATAAACTTTTCTTGTAAAACTCAATTTTCCCTGAAAGATAATACAAATACCCAGAAAAAATAACATACTTGGCGTGTTTCAAACAATTTAAGAGAAAACTTCTAATGTATTCTTCTAATGTATCATTTTTTATTTTTATAGTGTTTTTTTTAAAAAAATTATGAAATAATATACAAAAATAATAAATTTAATAATTCGAGTATTGCAAACAAAAATTTGTATCTGGTTTATTTGCAATACATTCGAATAATTTAAATGTAAGCTTCCAATTAAAAAAACTTAAATCTTACCTTAGGAGGTGTTTTCTCGTCCAAAGTCTTCATTGCTTTCATTATAAATTCTGAAAAGACAGTATAACGGTAAAATGCTACAGTATAAAACCTTTACATGACAAAGTTCAACAATATTTTATACTGCTAAGAAAAGGTTAGCTTAATAAAGCCTTAGAAAAGATAAAATATTTTGAAAAATCAGGAGTAATTGATATAATTTATTGTCAAATGTAATGTTTAGAATTTAGAAATTAAAGTAATGTTTCATCTTCTAAGCAGAAGTGAGTCCTTCAAGATTCATGAAGTAATTGTGAATAATTAGATATTCACTGCACTTGTTGAAAATTCAATACATTTCTAGGAAAACCGATTCGGTTGCATTGGATATAAATGAAGAAAGCTGCATTATGTAGGAAAATTGTGTAAGATGTCTTCTTTCCGAAAACTTTCATTTGAGTATAATATGCAAAATACTCTGTTTTTTTTTTAAAAAAAAAATATTATTTCTTACTAATTTTAAAATATAAATCAAGCTAATTTTTCGATTTTTTTAAAAAAAACTTATTTATGAAAACAGGTTTGTGAAATTAAAACATGCATTTAAATCCAGCTATTGTTAAAAGTCGTGAATTAAGAGAAGTTAAATAGTGTTTAAATTTATTCCCTTTTAGTTTTCAGAACTAAATCGTATAAATGCATTTTTTAATGAATGAATTTATCAATCGATATCGGAATAGATTGTTACGAATACTAATATGCCGCAATGATTATACGATATTTCTGAATCATTATTAAAACAATAAGAATAGATATTTGGAAACAATTGTAGAGTAATCAGTAAATGTACATATAAAATTTATAACTAATTTCGGAAAATGTAATTATGAATGATATAAATATAATTCTCAAAAAAAAAAAATGTTTGATATAATTAAAAATTAATTTTTAAGAATTAAAATCTTATTGATATATATTTCATTCGCAAAATTTATGATAATATCCAAAACTTTAAATTAATATTAAATCAGTACACAAATCTAACTTCCTGAATTAAATTAATTATTTTTAAATAGAAAATGTATTTAAGAATGAGAGAAAAATATAATTTTATGATCTTATATTTTTGTTTCCATAACATTTTTCGTATGATCCATGGGGGATTTTTCAATAGCACAATAATATTTATTTCTAAATCTTTTACCAGTTTTGGGGCATTTATTTAACATGGCTAATAAGGCAAAAAACAGGCATCGAATTTTTTTTCTGTAAATCCTTGCATTTTAATTGGTTTCCAGTTTCATATAAGATATATATTACTTTTTTTTTTGGATGTAATCATGATTTACCCGAGTTTTTGAGACTTACATCTCTTTTTTGATCAAGTCTTCAGTTGCTCCCCAAGAAAATGTTTAAAATGGTTGAGAGGAGGGAGATTAGCTTGCAAAAAGCTACATGCTCGCTGCGAAGTAAGTTTGATGACACAAATAAAGAACTATATTACTATTAACTATATTCAGTAGCGTAAGGCACACCCCTGTATCAAAGGGTGGGGGGCTGCAGAATTCTAGATAGCCCAAAGGTGGACTGACGCCAAGTACATATGGTTCTGAAATCCTTTGTAAGTTTCGGCTTCGGGCCCCAAACCGGATTTTGCAGGAATAGGGGCTAATATTATTCATTACTCCAATAACTAATAAGTATTTATACTGAATATTTATCTATGCACTCATTCAAAATAAATACAGTGGACTCGATAATTCAAAGTTGAAGGGACCAATGAAAAACTTCGAATTATCAATAGTTTAAATTATCAAGAGGGTAGGAAAAAACTCCCAAAATACACTAAGAGAAAATTTTTTCTAGCACATTTAAATTTGAAACTATGTAGTAAATAAACAATTGTACATATGTATAAAATTATTTTAAAGTATTTTTAAAAAGTACATATTATACAGTATAAAAATTATACAGAGGTTGAAAGTCCTGTATTAAAAGGATACATTTATGTATTAAAAACAACTATTGAAAGAACACATACCGTATATAATTAATTTTTGTGACGAAAAAACCCATCATCTTTTTTTTGTTTTATGGCATACAATCTAACTTAGACAATAGATTTTTCTAAAATAAATGAAGTTAGAAAAACATCCTCATCAAGATGATTTTGAAGGAAAAAGTTGCGTATAGTTTGTCTAGTGACACTTCAGCTTCTGTCAGAGTTATCAGACTCAACTCCGATGGTCATCAAAGGGGTTACGTTACAGTGGAGACAAGCACAGACTATACAACACAAAACATGTAAGCTACAACTTGTTTACTACAGGACTCTACATGATAGTAAGTGTTTGAATTGTCGAAAGTTTTATTGGATCACTTTGAATTATCGTGTGTTGTAGTCTGGCCAGCCACAGATTTTACTTCAAAATATTGAGTGTACCAAAAAGTATTTTTTAGTTCGAAATATCAAGAGTTTTTCTAGGGGATGAGCATATACTTCGAATTAGTGAGAGGTTCGTATTATCGAAAATTTGAATTAGCGGCGGTCTACTGTAATAAAACTAAATATTATCCAGAAATTACGAATCCTTCATCAAAAGTGTTCTCCTTTTTTTACACAGCAATATTGTAACTTTATTAAATACTTTAATATTTAACATTTAGCTGATAATGCATCGAGTTTTCCTTAATTTCTAGTTAGGTATTTTTCTTTTTTTTTTCAGAAAAATTGCGGCTAGTTTTTTTTAAAATAGAAAGTTGAACGTCACAAACATATTCTGCAAAAGCATTATTTTGCTATTATATAAAAATCAAAAGATTGCACGCTAATTTGCATTTCAGAAATCAATATGTGACAGATTTAGTAATCAAAGGGTTTTATTCATCTCATTATTGTATGAGCAATGCATCTCTAAAAATAATAAAATGTACACCTCTAACATGTATAAATTAATACATATTCCTAAACATTTTAATTTAGGAATGTAAAAATAGAAAAAAGATTAAAAAATGGAGTTCTTTTACGGTTGGATATCAACCGATCATACATGATATGAGAAAATCTTCTGTTTGAATCGTGTACCAATCTTATTGTTAATGCTAATTTTTTTCAAAATCAAGGATTGATTTGATTAAACATTATTTTCTAAAATGACTTTTCTATTTACTACAAAATAAGAAAGTTTTTTCTTTCTTTCAAATCTTAGAAACGTTTTCCTAACTTGAAACATTTATTGAATTTAATTAAAACATGTAGTTTGTGAAATAACTGAAGTTCAACGATGGTTCTATTAACTCAGGAAATTCCATCCGATTTTTTATGCGTTATATGAACTGATTATAAGTTTAAAAGGAATCTGTAGAATTTTTCTGTAGAGTTTGTTTTTTATAACTTTTATTCTTTTCTTATTCTTATTAGGTTAGTTAAATATTTTTGAAAAAGATATTGATTGATAGTTTATTAAATCTTTAATATCGCCACACGAAGTAGAGGAATATTTTAATTTTGAAACATTTCAAATATGATAATTTATATTTTTAATCAAGAGAACAACTAATTTTGATTTATATAATACATGCTCAAGGGGTACTTGTTTTTAGATATAATAAATTTGTCTCAATATACTGTGTGTGATGTACCTCTTCATCTGCTATATGGAAGATAACTGTTAAGAAGAATTTTTTTAAATACATAATAAAAGTAAAAAAGCATTGAGACAAATAAAACTTACCATCGCAAAATATTTTCTTTTCCTCTACTCCATGAACTGAAGCGACAATCAAAAGGATCAACAGGAAGACGGATAGTATCATTATCCTCATATTGGACATGTATCCTTAGACTGAGACAGTAAAGGCTATGAGTAGAGAAGAGGTATCTTAACTTATGTACACATTAAGTTAAATAACTATACCTCAGGTGCTAATTAAAATCAGATAAATATCACGTAGAAACAATTTTCTGATGAGTAAATTGCACCATATATAGAAATCATAAATGAAAAATGCAATACGCATTTGCTTGTGTGAAATAATTATTTGGAATATTTCCTGATATAATGAGAGGGTAGTACGTGTGCTTCAGAATGTATTGCGAAAAATATAGCAACGGATATATTTCGTGGGACCAGTGTAATTTTTAGCTTTAAAGCTACGTTTCGACATATTTCTTTTGTTATAATAGAAATGATTGCTAATTATTTTGAAAAGATTAATTTTTTGGAAAATGTAAAAACGTGCATTGTTTTCCTCCTCACATTTGAAATGATGTAATTCTTTAAGATTAGTTTAATTCTGCTTATATATTAGTATTTTTAGTTAGAGATGACAATTAAGTTGTTTTGCATTTTTATCTTGTTTGGAGGACATTTTACATGTTTTGTTTATTCATTGACTTATTATGTCGCGTTTAAAAGCAAGACGAGATCTACAGACGTTTGATTTTTTTAACCCTTCTCTGACAACTTCCCCACAACGCCTGAAGATTTAACAGAATTTAGACCAGTTTCATACTAGGCCAATTTGTTCCAGTCAATTCGTTTTCTAAAGCGGCCCATCTAGTGTGAAGAGGGGAGAGAAATCCCTTCACACGCGGACGCAAAGTTAATTGAAAATTAATGCCGTACGAGAAAATGGAGTGCCCAACTGATTGGTACGATAAAGAAGCAATGAAAATCTTTCTCCTTTTACAATACACAAGAATATATCTTCCACAATATTCTTTTAGTTGTGTCAATTAGGGGAAAGGAGAACATGGTTTTTAAAAATTTGTGAGAGTGACACAACAGGGATTGCCAATTAACCATGTGTGAAAGGTTCCCAGAGATTTCTATTCAAAACTAGCTCCCGATTGCATGCATTTTCTGTAACGTACGACAAAAGTTGAACCATAAAAACAGAAGTGAACTTTAAGTCGATCGCGATCGACTGGTGGACCACCAAGCCATTTTGAGAGAATGCCTTTACTAAGATCTAAGACGTGTATATTAAAAGAAACATATTTGTGGAACGCCAGCTTGACTGGAGACTGGACGGACTGAAACTCCTCGAAAAAGTTGAAAATAGCCCGTACCCTGGAAAGTTCTGCCCAGCCATGATATAAAAGTACCCTTATTTCGGGCATTAGCCAGCTATAAAGAAGGGCTTAGTAGCAACAATACTGAATCCGATGAATCATCATCGACAATGCTGAATATTTGCTCATGACCATAATCATTCGCCTATCAAGGCCATAAATGTTATTAAAAAGTAATTCAATATTAAGCATAAAAGTTAAATTATTTCACAAAGGATTAGCAGAAACTTTATTTAGGATCAAATAAAAAAAATTTAATTACAAACTATTCTGTGAAAAGATATTTCTTTTATTCATTGACTTTAAGTCAATTCATTCAATTAATAATTACTTTCTTAAAACTTGAATTGTGTTTCGAAGATAAAAAAAATTTAAGCATTTTGTATTATACAACGAAGTATTATCGGAGAATAGGAGATTTTCTAACTATACGTAAAACGAAAAATATTTCAGAAAATGATAGTGATTTTCAAGAATTAGAACGCAATAACAAAATAAATTCCTAAAATACGTATAAGATAGTCTATAAAACTGCAACAAATATTCGCAGAGAAAAATTGAATACATACATTTATATGACATTTCTCTTTTAAGTAACGAGTTTTCTTGCTCATTTTAATGAATCAAATTGTTAAAATAAAAATTTTCGAATGTGGACAATCGATAGGAGAAAAATATTTGCTTTTGCTTCATGCTTCTGAAATAATAAATGAACTTTTAAGAGTAAAATAAAAGTGTTTAAATAACAAAGAGAAAAAGATCCTCCGGGCCGTGGGTAGCCTAGTGGTTAGAGCATCGGACGCCAGACCGAAAGGCCTGGGTTCGATGCCCGATGTCACTAAATACCCTCCGAATGCACACGGAGAACGTGCTCGTTAAATCAGTGGGTTCGAAAGTCTTGTGGGGGGTCGTAGCAGCAACCACGGGTGCAGGGGGCTGGAGAATATTTCCCTCTCCTCCAGTTCTATGCCTAAATTGTGAAGGTGGAGATAGGTGGTGTCACCATCTATCGTGTATGAACAGAGCTAAATCGTACTGTAACCTGCACGGCGCTCAAAGCTAAAAACTAACGACAGGCGTACACCTAGCCCCTTGCCACGATGAATTTCATGGGCCTCGATGTGACACCGTCAGACAGGTGGCATTAGAAACAACAACAAAAAGATCCTAAATTTTTTCAAAGTTTGAATTAATCAAAAGCGTGAGTTCTATTGCTCATCATAGACCGCGATATCTAGGAGAAATTCCTAGACACTTTTCTCTTTTCGATGGAAACATCAATACTCTCCATAAAAATTTCTGAACAAAATGTAATCATACTAATGATATTCATGAAAGGAAATGTAGAATACTAGCAGAAACATTTTGTTTAACCAATTAACATTTAGTTACTTAATATTATGCTAACCAAAAGCAGAAGGAAAAAGAAAAGAAAACTCCTAAGTATCATTTTTTGAATTCGAACTTTGTTTAGTGATTATTTTTTATCTTAAGAGCATATCAAATTATATCGTACGTGGTGCGCTTGCGTCACAGTGAAGAAATTGTTGAAGAAGTAGATGACAAATGACAAAGTGAAAAATAGTGGTTAGAATCCTGGACCAATTCCCTGAACAGGTCTATCTGTAGTACCATGTTTTCGCACATATCACGTAAAAGTAGACTGTGGATTGAATGTGATTTTATGAATATATTTCAATATATATATTATTACTTTTATAAAAGATTTCTTATAGAGTTCTATGTGTGCAAACAGTTGTGTGTGTGCGTTTTGAAGAAAGTAACCATGATCTTAATAATACAAGTTTGGATTTTTCAAAGTTCTTTTTCACATGTGTAAATATTAAATCTTTCTTAGATGATTTGTAATAATATTGTCTTCAAAAAGTCTTATAACTTAAAGGAACTTACGTGTTTCATACTTTTAAAAATAAGCATCTTAAATTGTTATATGGCATAAAGTGTATTATTTATTCTGTAGTAGAAATCTGTTACCTATAATATTTTAATTCATTCTAAATTGACATATTTTTGATGAAGAAGAAAATCTACATCTCCTTATAATGAAATTACCACATTCAATATTAATTTGGATAAAAGTTTATAAATTTTATAATCATTTGGAATTCATCTTATGGAAAAGGGAGCGTTACAGATAAAAGTTCCAGTTTATGATTTGGTTGACCTACGGACGGGAAATTTGTAGAGCATGTTTCTTTTGTTGGCCACTGTACAGCATCAATGGTTCCATAAGAAAAAGTTTATTTTTTATCGAATAGAATAATAATATAAATTTACTTCAGTATTTGTAACAATCTCCACACGTAACGTCTCATCAAGTCTAATGGAATTCTTTTGTGGAAAGAAAGGCAGATTTTTCTCTATTTATCAGTGTGCCGAAGTACAGCAATCAAAATCCTTTTCTGTGCTTTTCATTTCTTTTTACAAAGCTTGATTCTAAAATATTTCCTCATACATGTGTTTCACCTTCAGTTTTGTGCTGGGAAAAAATTAAGAAAATTATTAATTATTTCTTATTATTGAAATACTTTTATTGTTTAAAAGTGGACTTAAAATTCAATTTCTTGTATGGCTATTCTAATCAATTTTTTAAAAAAATAAGGAAAATATAGGGGAGACCGGGGCAAGGGGGGGATGACGACGTTAACAGTTTTTTTTTTTTGTTTATTAATTTATTTTTAAGGGTAGTAAAATCAATTTTACATGAACTGTTAGAGTAGTCCTTCGTAGTATTAAAATATATTACCATTTAATTTTTCCAATAAAAGAAGTTAAGGTTTATTTTGTCTTTTCATAACCTTAACAAATCGTCATCTTGCCCCAATACTGGGGCAAGATGACTTTTGCCTTGAGGCAAGATGGCGACACTGAAAAAGGTTGAGCATATTTTATCTTTTGAATGTGTTACATGGTTGAACAAATGATAACTGTGTTTTTACATCTTACAAAATATCAAACTAAGCGTAATGCATTGTAACGTAATGTTGAAGTGTTTAGTTGTGTACCTAACAATAGTCACAAATAAAAATGACATTTTTATAATTGGAACATTCCTCATGCCAACACTCTTGGCATTTACAGCACTGGATCCATTCTTTTGTTGGACGGTTCCTCTTCACAAGCAGGACATCTTATAACACCGTCCTTTGAAGTTGATACAACTGGAATGTTTGGCCTGGATTTTATAGATTTAGGCCTACAGGAACAGTTTGAGTTTTTTTACTCCCTTTTTAGCTTCACGAGCTATTTTCTCTGTTTTTTTTTAAACTTCCTGTTCTTCCTTCTGTTTTTCCCTTTGTTCTAACATTTATTTGGTGGGTGTGCTTGTAAGACTGCTAGAGCTCAATTTTTGCTTTTTCTTTTTTTCTCACATTATGTTGTTTTAGGCAATGGTTTGAAATAAAAAAAAAACACTAACAGGCTTCTTTGGTGCATCGGAATCAGCATTTGCCATAAGTTCTGGTTTTTCTGGAGGGTTTATATGTTGGTTTTCTATTACCGGGGTCTGAGGATTAGCACTATTATTCTCAGTTTCATCGCTAACAGCAGCATGGTTAGTAGTTTTTACCGCAGCATAGTCATGTTCGCTAAACACAAGAGGATTATGAGGCTCGATCCCATATTCTTTAAACCCTTTCAACGGTATTTCGAACTGTAGCTGATTTGAAGCAAGTGATGCTCAAAACCTCACCAATATTTTTGTCTGTGATAGTTTGTTCTGGATGAGTGACCATAAAGTTGTCTCATGCTTGGCTATAGTGCGTTTTTAACTGGTCGAAAAATGACACAACAAGGGGCTGGAGACGATGTGATGTGTGCGACGGCAACCCAACCATGATGATGTTTTTCGTTCAGCAATATAAGATAGCCTGCAAAGTTATATGAGTTTTGTGATTGTCAAAAATCAACAGATTAGGAGATTATTTGCTTGGTTTCACATGAAGATAAAAGTGCTTCAAAAAAGAGAAAAAAAGTGCCCTCATTGTTCCAGCCCTTATCGCTACAATTGCCTACAGTTCCTGGTGGGTCTCTTTCTACAAGCTCAGGAAGCATTCGTTTTCTCGCAAAAAATCAGAAAAGGTGGCAGATAAAAGCCAGTAGCTCTAAAGCAACAAATTATTGTTACATTCCTTCCTCTTTAGGGGGGGGCTTAGCGGATGGCAAAAATGTCTTCCTCTGGTCACCCCTTTAGAATGAAACCTTTCCCGATCCGATGCACCTCTTAGCCCCAAAAGAGATGGAAGCGCAAGTTCACTCGGACACACAGACACAACAAACAATTACACACAGACACATACACACAGACAAACAAGTGTTCACAGGATTTAATAGAATGGACAACAATAGTAAGTTTAATAAATTCCGAAACTCGGGGCAAAATGACGAGCTCGTCATCTTGCCCCGTGTTTCGGATCGTCATCTTGCCCCAGACTGTCTGTTTAAAAATATTCGCTCTCATTACCATGAAGGAAGGCAATTAATTGCCATTTATTCATGGTAATAGGTAGTATTTAAACCAAGTTACTGATAAATATTAAAGAGAAACTTTATATCTTACCTGTATCTGTAGCAGAGCTTATTTACACATGCATAAAAGTTATATCGTGGCATCAAAAAACAATCAAAGCTTCACAACTAACACAAAAAGGACGATTTCAGCGTGTCTATGCTATAGTTTAACGAAAGGCCAAAAGGAGAGCCAGTAGTGTTCATTTGATGCTGCTACCTAGCGGAATACGGAAAAATTAAGACATTAGTCATCTTGCCCCGGTCTCCCCTATGTTAAAAAATACTACATGATCGAAGAGTAATGTATGTGAAATTTCAAGATAATTAAAAAGTTTGTAAAATTGTTTCTTCATTAAAAAGGTATTACAAATTTTAAAGGAAGTGGATACAGAGAAATATGTTAGGAAAATCCATTCCCATGCTTGTTAATTATTTCTTTTACTATTTTTACAGTTGTATATGTATATAAACATTGAAATAAAAGAATATAAAATTCAAATAATATATAGTACTACATTGAATTATAAAAGGAGGATATAAAGATACAAGGGGTGATCAAATGAAAAGGTACGAAACGACACGGTGGGTACAAATATAGACTTTATTCAAAATATACACCATAGTCCTGAGCACAACGATCCCACTGATGAACAAGCAGCAGGATTCCTTGTTCCCAGAATTCCTGTGGCTGTGACGAGACCCAGTCCTTCACAGTGTCCTTGAGTACGTCGTCCGAGTTGAAGCGCTTTCCTTTCAAGTGTTTCTTCAGTGGACCAAACACATGGAAATCGCAGGGTGACATGTCCGGACTGTAGGACGGATGGTGCAACGTCTCCCATTGGAACTTGTCCAGTTCCATTTGTGTGACTCTGGAGACGTATGGACGCGCGTTATCATGGAGCAGAACCACACCCTCCGTGATCAGCCCCGGTCTTTTGTTCTTGATGGACCTGCGTACGCGTCGGAGTGTCTCACAGTACACATCGGAGTTAATGCTTTTTCTGTGCACGCATCATTTGGACGCCGCTTTTTATAAGAGCCTTTGCTCTCTCCTGCGCATGCGGGCACCCGCGCATGATCCGATCCCAGTCAGAGTCTCCCATGGCATCCCGAGATGTCTCGCTACATTCTCCCTTGGCGGAATATGCAAATATTTAACTGTTTCATTTTTATGTCGTTTCGTACCTTTTCATTTGATCACTCCTTGTATTTTACGTTTATAAAAATTAAATGACTTTTCATCCCAAAAAATACGACACTATAATAATAATAAAAACGAATGCTAGAACAATGTTACGAAGAAACAAAACAATGGGTGCAATTGGTACATTGTAAAATAGATATTTACTATTTATAATTTTATTATTCTTTTGTTAGAACCAAAAATGTAAAAATGAAATCTATGTACAATTATCGTTTTTCTCACAGGAAGCCATACAATAAAGAGAAATTGTGTTAAGATAACTGAGCACTTTCTAAAACGTGATTTTTCAAAAACGTATAAAGGTTTACATATATAGAGGTGGTCGAAGTTGTGGACACTTTTTAAAATTGTTATGTTTTTTAAGTTTGCATGTTTATAGAAAATGTTACGTTGCACAAAATGCACAATATTTTATATCACCATAAAGAGAATTTAATACTAAATCCAATACAAAAAAAATTAAAATATTTGCATCGCAAAAAAGTTATGGGGCAATAATTATCGATGTACATTATATACTGATGATATAGTAGTGAGTTATCATTTCTTAGTGGGGTAGCCTTTATTTTTTATTACAACTTCACATCGATGTTTCATTGAGCTGAAAATAGATTTAAGCTCTTCCTTTTCAATTACTTGACGCCAGGAAACAATTATAACCTTTAATTAGTTCATTTTATTTCATGGGTACCTCCTTCGGACGAGAGTTTTCAAACGTTGCCACAACTTTTCGGTAGGATTGAGGTCAAGACTGTTTCCTAGCCAGGACAACAACTCGATGATCTTAGAATGATGCCAGTCTTTCGATGACTTTACTATGTGGCAAGGACCAGAATCTTGCTGAAAAATAAATGAAAGATTGTTGGTCAATAGATTCCTCATGGAAGGTAGAATTTTGGGTCCCAGAATGTTGTAAATGTATTTTCTGACATTCAGTGTCTCATCGATGATAGGAAGGGGACAGATACCATCCGCTCATATGCATGACCAAATCATAAAACTATGTGGGTACTTCACAGTTGCTTGGATGCAGTCAAAAAGCAGCATTTCTCCTACTCTATGTCTTACATATTTTCGGCCATCACTACCAAAAAACGATATTTTTGTTTCATTCCTCCATATAACTTAGGACTATTAATCATTTGTCCAAATAATGTGTTCCTTTGACCACTGTAGTTTTTTTAGTGCTGCTGTAAATAGAGATAAGACTTTTTTCGCGGAATTTTACCTTTGAGTCTAGCATCTGCTAATCTTATCCTGATAGTTTCTGAACTAACAGAAACACTAGCAACATCAAGATATCTTCTGATGACCGTTGAGGACATTCCTTTATCTTGGACAGATAGTAATTTTTTTCTTCTGTCATCAATAGATGTGTTGCACCTTTTTCGGCCTATTCCTGTTTTGTTTTTTATTAAATTTATCTCCTAACACCTTAAACAAAACTTTCATTCTCCACATGTAGTGATCGAGCCACTCACCTGTCCTGCAATTTTAACACAGGATAGACCCTTTTCTCGTCACACATCTCTTTCTAGGTGTCCAATCTACTCTTTTGTATTTGATGTCATTGCTTCTTGACTAAATATCATTGTTGTCCTAGCCAGGAAATAGTCCTGACCTCAATCCACTCGAAAACTTGTGAACCCCTTTTGATAACTCTAATCCGAATGAGGTATGCATGAAATAAAAAGGAACTAATTGAGGATATTATGTTTTCCTGGCGTCATGTAATAACGGAGGAAGAGCTTAAATCTATTTTCAGCTTAACAATACATCGATGTGAAGCTGTAATAAAAAATAAAGACTACCCTACTAAGAAATGATAACTCATTGCTATCATCAATGTATAACGTATATCGATAGTTATTGCTCCATAACTTTTTTGCGATGCAAATATTTGAATTTTGTTTTTTGAATTGTGAATTTAGTATTAAGTTCCCTTTAAAATGATAAAAAATACTGTGTATTTTGTGAAACGTAACATTTTCTATAAGCATGCAAACTTAAAAAACATAACAATTTTAAAAAGTGTCCACAATTTTGGCCACCACTGTATGTATATATACAGTCGACTCTCGATAATTCAAACCTTCGGTAATACGAACGTCTCGATAATTCGAAGTATATGCTCAGTCTCTAGAAAAGCTCACTATATTTCGAACTAAAACAATACGTTTGGGTACACTCAATATTTCGAAGTAAAATTTGTGGCTGATCAGGCTACAACACTCAATAATTCGAAGTTATCTTATAAAACTCTCGACAATTCGAATACTCACTATTATGTACGGTCCTGTAGCAAACAGGTTGGAGCTTACAAGTTGTGTGTTGTATTGTCTCTGCGTGTCTTCCATGTAATGTAGCTCCTTTAATAACCATCTGTCTGCTACCTGTTCTTTGATATTATCTGTTGAAACGTTTATGTTTAAACTTCTAGTCTAAAAAAGTGGCGCGAAATTAAATTGTATTGATGCGTTGTATATTTGTTAAATTTCTCATTTCAAAAGTGTCCCAATACTTTTTAGCGCGTTTTTCACGTAGGGGAACAAAAGTGCTATTAGGACGCAAATTTCGTCTTCGTCTTCGTTCCATATTTTGTCGTATCTTTTTCTCAGCCAATAAGCAACCAATTGACCTCGGGTTTTCGGCATTGGGTCGCATTTGTGCCCTAGATGAGCCGAATCATATTTAAATTTAATTATTTTTAAATTTTTTTTAAGTACAGTACACTACTTTCTGTTAGTAAAAAGTTCATTATTTGCATTATTGTAAAATACAACATGTGAAAAACGCGCTAAAATTACTTGGCCATGCCAATGATTGATATCTTGTTTGACTCCAGTATGCCTTTTTTTGAATTATTATATTTGAAAAGCTAGATCAAATTATAATTCTATAATACTAATAAAATTTTCCTTATATACTGTACTCCAAATGTTAAAATATTACTTAATTCATTTTTTTTTATTTTAATGGCATAAATATTTTTATAATTGGCTTTACAGTTATGTATTCCATGTGTCCCAATACTTCTTTGAGTGTCTGTATACATATCAGCGAATTTTACATTCCTTTTTCTTTTCTGTGATTAATAACATGCAACGTATTTCTTTTTTCCAATGAAGTTCAATCGAGATTGACGAAAGGGCTGTTTTCTAGAGAAAAAAAAGGTTGACCTTTTTCCCCTTTTATATTTTAAATGCCGAAGATACAGTTTGAAATAATCCTATCAGATATTCCAATTTCCTCATTCAAATAACACCTGGTTCAGTTCATCATGTTTCAATTTTGAAATAGTTTTTAAATAAAGTACCCATTATATAATATAATCTGCTAGTACCAACGTTGTGCAGGACTTTTATTAAAACGTTAGAAAAAGTCTACGTTAAATAGAAGACTTTTAAATTTTTTATCGGCGTCCTTCTTTTAATTATCTTGGGAAATATTTGTTCTATCAATTCGAATTTAATCGCAACGAACCCTCTAAAGAAGCAACCGTGATAGGCAGATTATGTCGGATATATATAGTTTAGATTTTCAAGCTAGTGATATTGAGATATAGAGAATCTGACTAAGAGGAGAGATTGGTACCGATCAGGTATTATTCCATTTTTTACCGTGTCTCAGAGATTAGATAGTTGAAGGTATTAAAGTGACGATTGGTCACCATAGTTAAATTTTAACTCAGATATTTAGAGCAGTGGATTGATCCAAAAAAAGGATCATTGATATTTAAGAAATCTTCTCACAATTCGCGCCTCTCGTTGCTTAATCTCCTATTGCTCAGATTAGAAACATCTCTTTTAGTTTGAGTTATTAGAATTATGTCTGTTGATAATCTGTGTACTTAGTAAATAGATTGGATAAATAACATTGCTAGTCATCCTTCACTTCCTTCCACACCTCTAGGCGGAAGATCTCAACCCTTATATTGCTAACATGTCTAAAATAACATTCTGTATCATTGAAACTAAAAAAATGTGGACAATAGCTCTTTTAAAAATCATGCCTATAAAAGCAGGTTGAGTATATAATTGTGTACTAAAAAGGATTTGTATTCCGCGTTGTGCAGTTTAAGAATTTTTTAGTTATTTGTAATTTAATAAATTACAATTTGAGTCAAAAACATATACAAGTTATTAAATGATGATGACAACAAATAGCTGAGTATATAAGCTTTTATTGTAGCACAAGAAATGTTTTACAAACGAAAATCGTGAGATTTTGATAACAGAGTTTAGGTATTACATGTATCAGATATTTTGTAATAGTTTTGTTCAAAAGACATTAATTATTTATTATGATATCAACAAATAAGAATTATATAGATATCACTACAAAATATATTCTTTTGTATTCTTATTAGAATTAAATTCAGTTTCCAGAACCAGTGCTGGTTGAATTACTGGAACCACCTTTCAATTTTTTAATTTTGTCGTATATTTTCTTTGATCTCTTCTGAAAAAAAAAAAAGAAAGGTTTGTTTTTGCAGTAAACGCACATATTTAACTTCACATATGCTTTACAACCACATTTCTTTTTGAGAGTTGCTTATTTACAAATAATACTTGTAACAAAAGAGCAAAAGAAATATACTAATTAAAAATAACAATTATATCTCAATAAACTTTAGTAGTTTTTCAATTTATTCTTATATTAACTACGCTGTTTACAAATAAAAAAATAGAGATAATCAGTATTTTAATACAATTATTAATTATTATTAAAAGTCTTAAAACATGTATCATTAAAACTATTATCAATGATATTTTAAATTTTTGTTATAAACGTTTCAGTGACATAATATTTTAATATTAATATATCTTACGTTTTCTGCTACTCACTTAGTTCAAGATTTACACATTATCAATGATGCGAAAAGTGTTTTTCTTTGAAAAGTATTTACTATTTCTAGACATAAGTTTATATTAGCATATTCGGGGAATGTTTAAGACATGTCAAATAATATTTCATGAGGAAACGTATATGAAAATTGGTTGGCATGGTTTGTGTAAGTATGTAGGATAGTCTAAATGGTTTCCATACATTTAGCTTTTCTAGCAGAAGTTACTGAAGGACCGCAAATGAGTAAGTATATGTCGTCAAATATACATTTTCAGATAAATTATATAATGCCTTGAGCATTACTGTTACAGTAAATTTCGTGTAGGCTTAAAGAGTCTCAAGAGAAAACCAAACACCAAAAAAGCCAGTATCACATCTGCAAGTCAAAACATTACATGCTTCCGATAGTTCTAAAAATGCTTAACTTTATTTTTACAGTGAATAATTTTGAGCTTGAATAAGCCGGTATACACAGTGATCAAAAACAAATCCTAACATTAAGAATAAATTATTACTGACTAATAAAATTCCGGCAATATACTTGTCTAGGTAACATTCAATTGATTAACTCTAGAACATCTGGGATTTCGATTATACCCTTAAACGACGACCGGTGTCACTCGACACCACTACATAAAATATATAAAGTAATTGTTTTGACTAAATAATTGCAGGACTACTGTTCAGTAGGGTTTAGCTTTAAGACTTTAAACAGTATTTTATGTAATTATCATGTATTATGACCATTTACATCATAAAAAACTGACGTTAACACATTATGTTCCGTGAAGCTTGTTGGACCACTGCTTTGTCGCGAAACATTTCGAGTCACAAACTTGTTGGGAACATTACTATTATGCTATATTCTTTCTGTGCCATCCCTAGAGACATGTATATCAGGAGTTTCTGGAATGTTATCTATTACATCTGCATTTTCTTCAGATTCTTCGCAGTCATTTTCATTCAATCTTATGTTTTCATCGGAATATAAATAAGAGTCGATTTATTCTCAAACAGCTCTCGCAACAAATTAACAATTTCATAAAGTCTTAGACCTTTTCAAAGAGCCATCACTTTAGGGTTCTGCTTTGCATTACGTTCGAAAATCGAATAAATTTTTTTTATGAGCAGATAAGCAAATACTACGTAACGAAACACTTAGACGCAACAATTTTAGTATAATTGATTCATTTCCACTGTAAACTCAATAACACTGCACTCAAGGTAAAAAAAAAAATGTGCGATAGGACTTTGGGAAGTTTGTTTTACTTATAGTATCTACTTAGTGGACTATATTTTGTTGAACGACAGCTTTTTATAATGATAAATTGCCTTGATATCGAAATGACACCAGCGGATGTTCTAGGTATATTTAGTTGTAAAATCACTGCTAACTAACCTAGAACCACAAAATCGTTTTAGTGTAATCACCAGAAAAAATGATTAAAAGTCACGAAAATTTTTCACATTCCTTTAAAAAATGCAGAAAGGAGAACAAAGTAAACGGGTTCCGGTGTTGCCCAATTGACACCAACGGACGTTCTAGTGTTCAAATTTCAAGATTTCAGGCTAATGTAAGTGACAGAAAAGCCATTTCAAATGCCAAATGATGGTACGTAAACAACCTGTGTAACTGTCAGAATTTTGAATGCAACCATGCAAACGTACATGTAATGTGACGTGCAGGTACCCAATATCAGTTAGTGGGATGGAATTACATGCTTGTTGTACTTGGTCGGTCATCATAAAGGCGTTTAATTCTAATTGTGGATGATATTGGAGTGTTCCTGTGCTATCGTAGAAAATTACTCCCCACAGACTACAGTAACCTCTCACACACACTCATCCTACATATATATAAAACTTAATAAGTATAAGACCTATTCTAAAGTGTCTAAGACTAAGACTTTCGGATAAAAATTGTATCTGAATCTTCTGGTAAAATAATTTAGGTCACTCATATTAATTTTGTAAAAATTATTTTTACTAGGATGTCTTTTTTTCGTTTTATAAAAAATGTGTTAAAATTTTTTATTTATTTATTTATTTTTTGTTTTGAAGTTAAATATAGATTTTAATAATGAGTGCATATTTATTAGAGTAAAAATATTTTAAATTCCTTGCGTTATATAATTATGTATTGTATGATATGAAATTACACACATTTAACAGTATTTATTTTACTAAGTGAATAAGAGGAATTTGTTTTTAAGTTGAAATTATTACCATTAATTCGTCAACTTTCTTTATTTCTTCTTCCGATAGATCCTTCTGTAATGATAGAAATTCAATATCATGACACATGTCATTATTATACTTATTAATATAGTTTTTATGAAAAATTCCGCAAGTGCGTTGCCACTCAAGACGTTTTTAATCGCGAACTATAAACCTTGTGATTTTAAATTTTTTCGTAAATTTTTGCAAATAAGCTCTCTAATTAGAGTTATAAATTCTATATTTTTGAAATTTTCAAGTGATTAAAAAGTTGTACTGTTAATTCTTTCACAAAACGAGGAAAGTTTCATGAAGAAAACTGAAATATATTAAATGATTCTTAAACGTAATTGATTGCCTCATTTTAAGCTGAATTTTGTCTCTGATTAGTACTTTTTAATTATGTGTAGGTACAAAACCTCAGATCCGAACCTGGGCTATGTACTGCCAATCACGTGA
Organism: Trichonephila clavata; assembly: GCA_019973975.1. Classification (NCBI taxonomy): domain Eukaryota; kingdom Metazoa; phylum Arthropoda; class Arachnida; order Araneae; family Nephilidae; genus Trichonephila; species Trichonephila clavata. The sequence goes on from BMAO01033386.1 coordinate 92,231, forward strand.
CCTGATCACATGACTGAGCGGGAATTTTTAGATTTCTTATAATCGCAGCACGTCCCTAAGAAAATCTGATATTCTATTGCTAATTTAATGCAAAATTCAAAGTTTTTTAAAAATATTTATAATCTTTCTCTAAATATATATATATAGTTCTGACTTTCTCTGCTTAAATATATGATATACCAGTTCACCATTTTATTTTTGATGTAAAAATTTTACAAACGTAATTTATTTGCCAGAATTTTTCAGAATGTCATAAGAGGAAAGGTTTTTACTTTCCAATATATTGCGCTTTATGTGATAAAAGGACTGATAAAAAATTGTATTACTGATGCAAATATGCGTACATATTATCTTAACTCGCCCATGTATATTGCCTCTGGAATCCGTATCATTTCATATCCTTATTCATAATAACAATTTACTACAAAGTGAAAACCTTAAAAATCTGCACTCTCTTAATGCTCCAATTGAATATAGATAATTTGATATTCTAAAATACATCAATAAAATGAAAATAATTAAACATATTCTTACATCAACATCCGTTAGAGCCTTCATAATACAACCAGAGAACTAAAAATAAAAATAGATGCTTGTATTAGTTGCGTGGATCAGAATAGAGGTATCCAAATAAAAAGAAGCAAATTAAATTTATATGCAATCCTGCCTATCTTTGTGCTCCTATACAATTATAAAATACGTTACAATGTATTTAGATATAAAATTAATTCTTCTAAAAGCTTCAATTCACCTTTTAAATTTTACTTTTTGGATATTTGATTTCCCATGGTCTTTATATCTGTACCACACTCACTACCACCATGAGAATTTCCATCGGTGCTTTCATTAAGGTATCCTGCCCTAGGTTTCATTAAGGTTTTACTGCCCTAAAATTGTGAATTTTGCCAAAATTTGACAACTTTTTTATGATTTTATTTTACAACCCATCTTATTAGCTTCAGAAAAATAACAAGTTTATTACTTTCTGTTCACTCTAACAAAAATTACAAGTATTTTAGTAAAACGAAATGCCATTACTTTAAGCAAAATGCCATAATTTTAAAATGCATTTTACTTGAAATGTGTGTTTTTTTTAAAAATGCTCAAACGGGGACAGCAATTGCTGAAAAAGTTTTGAAAATAATGAACTGAAAAATTTGTGTATGTGTTCTGTGTAATAATAGAAGCGTTTTAACCTTCAGATTTATATTTGAACCACTGTTTTATTACAAAATTTACAGTGCCTTAAGTGAATATAATCACTGTTTTTTTAAGCAATTTCATAGAATAACTACGATAAAGTGTTCTAGTTTTTGTAAAAATTGAAATATCTTATCCCGAAGATCACTTCAAAAATGAAAACATAGCAACACATCAGAATTAAAATTTTTTTCATAAACCTTAGGTACAGAATGGGGTCCCGTTAATGTTATTTTTTGTCAATTTTTACCCATTTTTTCCCTTTTAAATAATACTTTATTTTTCTTTTCTTAATTTAAGGATATTTTTCTTAAAATGTACTAAACAAATCTAAAAACCACAAAAAAATCCCCATATCTCCAATGTTTTTTTAAAAAAAGTTGTCGCAAGTAATCGGATACCTTAGAACGTGTAAGTGAGTGAGTGAGTATTAACGTCGCACTGTGCAGTTACACAAGGGCTTTTGACGACGGACCTCGTAATTTTAAGCCATGATCAAGGACTGCGGCCCCTTAAGGAACATGTAAGACTATTGATTGGGATATTGTGCTCGGCGTGCCTTTGCTTACAATACTCGCCACAATTTGCAGTCGAATGGTTTTAAGTCTGGACTGTTGGAAAGCTAATTTTTGTGTTTTATCAACTCTGGCACACTCTCTTTCAACATCCTCTGGACCGTCTTAGGCTTATGTGCAGGATCAGACTCCTGTTGAAAAGTCCTTGAAAAGGCTTTCATTCAGAGAATTCACTATTATTTATATGATATGGATAAACTTTTGCCACTGTTTCCTCTTCTTTCTCTCAGAAATGTATTTTTGAGTCGCCTCCATAGCTGACTCTCCTCTAAACCTGTACGGAAGGAGCAAGATGCGCTCTCTGTTCGTATTTTTACATCTCTTTAGCTTCTTTTTTATTTCTTGCATATGTACGGTTATTTTGGGGTTTACAAGATTAGTCAACGTCAAAAATTTCTCGTGGTTGGTTTGATCTTACCATCGCAACAGTGATATAAGTTACCTCTGTTGCATGCTTTGATTCTTTTGTTAGAAAAATCTCTAACTATTCCTTGATATCCTTTTACGCTAAGGTCTTAGTTTACCATGTGCCAAATCGCTCTTTTTGGCACGTTCATCTGCTTAGCAAGGAAAATGTTGTTTTCGACGAGGATTTCAACGAATTCTCTCCCTTATTATTTTAATGAGTGGTGTTATCTACGAGCGCAGAGGAAATTATCTTGTACAGGTCTACAATGCTGTTTCTCTCGGAAAATTTCTAATTTTGGTAAAGGATAACCATTTAATGTCGAAGCGTTTAAGAGACTTAAAATTCTCCGACGGACTCATATTTTCTGAAACAGAGAAAAATGAGAGGAAAATGACAGAAAAACGCTTTTGTCCAACGTTCTCTGTGCAGTAACTGATTAAGAGCAACATGATTGGAAGATTACAGTTTCTGAAAAGTATTGCAGACGATACCCCGACATAATTTAAAATCCTTGTCAGTGTTCTAATCACAACAGATGATCGTAAATTTTTGTATCGGTACTTACGGCATGATTAGGTAGTTTTTATGAAGTTAATATATATATATATATATATATATATATTGCGTATATACTACTTATTTTACTAAAAATAGAAATTGTGCAGTCTTCGAACCAGTAAAGGCTTTCTGTTCTGTTTTCAAATGTATAAAATCCAAGTAAGGTGATTTTTAAATATGTATTACGTGACACTGAGAATGCAACATCAAGAAGGTGTAGCCAAAACGTAAAGAAACTCAGAAAACAGAGAGACATCAATGGAGTGTAAGATAGTTGATTTGAAATGATACACTTGACAGATGGCTAAGTCGAAAACAACTTAAGCCTAGTTTAATATGTAGGATCTCCTACGGTGAAGATACATAAAACAACACAATTGCTTATAGAGTCAATAAAAGAGCGGATAACATCCTGAAGAATGGCTTTTCATGTAAGAAGTGTCCCTTCCCTGCAAATTTGCTCATCCTTATCCAATGATAATGCTGCTTGTGAAATCGTTTTGCAGTTTTTAGTGTTTCCAAAACCTTTCACCTGGCAATCTCTGCAATTACACGTGTTCTCTGATACAAGGAAGAAAAATCCCACAATAATTTTATATTTGCGGAAATAAGGGATCTGAATTTGAATAAAAGAGTGGACAGCATCTTGAAGAATGGCTTTTCGCGTAAAGATTGTCCCTTATCATCCTTATTCAATGATAATGCTGCTTGTGAAATCGTTTCTGCTGTTCTTGGCATTTTAAATAGTTTTCACGTGACAATCTCTGCTATTACACGTGTTCACTGATACAAGGAAGAAATATCCCACAATAATTTTAAATTTCAGAAATAAGGGATCTGCATTATCTGTATTATCTGCATCTGCCCATTTGGTGGATTTTTTCATGTCTACCCTACTCAAAGTGCGCCAGAAAAAGCTGCGCATTTCACATTGCTTTCGTTACCTAATAAAATGCACCAATCTCAAGATATGAATTGTTCCCCACCTTTCATGGAGTTTGATTTTCAAAATCATTCTTATATATATATATATATATATATGTCGGAAAGGAGTGCAAGTTTTCTTTTACTTCTTTTGATTTTTATTGTAAGAGATGGCACCACTAATTGAAATCACGTGAGTTTTAGCTGCGCGATACGATGAGGTCATGTATTTATAAAGGGGGCAGAAAGAAAAAACTGAGAGTTGCACCAAAGCTTGAACGAAGGCAGGTCAGAGGAAATCGGTCTCTCCGTTGTTTTGAGAAAGAGTACGTGTTTTTCGGAATTGGTATGGTGCTATCTCGAATTATTTAAAACCCCTTGTAAATAGTAAATGTTTTAGTTGTGTTATTAATAAATTAAGTTATTTTAACTCTGCGTGCTTATTTTAACATTAAAATCGAACCTTCCCCTAGACGCCGTCCCACAAATTGGGGGCTCGACCGGGATTTTTTAAACTATTCAAAGTTTTATCTCTAAGAGCATTTTTTAAAAGTTTTACCTCCTCATCGATTTTTGATTTCCTGAGCGGTGCATAGACCTTGCCTTGCATCGAATAGAGACCCGGCGAAGCCTTCAGCTGGATAAGAAATTTTACGAGCGATACGGAAGTCTTACGAGCGATGCGGAGATACTTCAGCGAGAACAGTCTACAGGTGGAAGGGGTCCATTGACTTGGTTAGAAACACGGAATCTTGGCGAATTTCCACGTCAGCTACAGTCAACCAAAACTGGAAGCCCATCGACTCAACGAGATACTGAACGAATTGAACGGGATTACCTTGATCATTGAGGTCAACACTGACGAGAGAACCTTTGGAACTGCATCGAATTGCGAGTTATCAACGCGAAACAAGATTTCCTGTGTCATTGAGGTCAACGTAAAGTGTCTTCAGAATTACATTGAATTGTGCTAGTATCCTTTTTTTTGGTATTGTGTGAGTAATAGGCGAAAATTAAATAAATAATTTTGTGTGTATATTTCCTATTCTGTGAATCTGAAATTGAAGTTTGAAGTACTAGGTACTATTATTGGTTTAATTGCAGACATAGATATTTGATGTTCTTTTAGTTTTGGATTAATAACTGAGTACTTTCCGTGTTTTTTCTTAGTAATCTATTTTTGATAAATGAGAGGAACGAGTTGTTTTTTTAAATAAAAAATAAAATTGATATTAACTGTAATACTGTTGTGTTTTGTAAAAGGATTTAAGTTCCGGGAATTCTTTAAAAAGTCCATTTTTGTCTATAATTGTTTATAATTGATAATTGCATCTTATTTAAATTATCTTTTGTTTCTTTTTAAGTGAGTAAACTTTTTGCGTGTCATTTTAATGGTTTTGTCTCATTTAACTTGGGTAAAAATTTAAGTTGTTCTCTGGGTCACCATTCTGAGTATAAAAATGGCATTCTTACTCGCGAAAGGGAAAGAGGATTTGGTGTCACTCGCCGAGGATTTGGATCTTAAAAATCGTAAAAAGCCCAGATTACGTTGAGGACGATGTTAAAAAGATGCTTGATAGCATAGTGGAGGAACGTACAGAAAGAGAAGAGAGAGAAAGGGCTGAGAGAGAGAGAGGGCTGAGAGAGAGGATATGCGAAAGGATGAGAGAGAAAGACGAGAGTACGAATTAGAGAAGTTGCGAATACAAGCGCAACAGACTGCCGGTATGCCGAATAACACCGAAAACGTTCAAGCATCGAATAAATTGTTTCACGAAACTTATCATAAGTTTAATATGAAGGAAGATTATGAGGACGTCCGAAGAACTATAGGGCCAAAGCAGTTAAACTCATTTGCTAAGAGATCGAACAATAACGATAATTGTTCTCGAAGGCAAGAACGTTTTCACCTTGGAAATAATTGGAATGATAGAAAATGCTTTCAATCGACGAGAACTTACGATAAAAGAGTTAAACAGGTAACATGTAGCTACTGCAGGGGACCAGGTCACTATGCCGTAGATTGTACAAAGCGCAACAAGAATACGAAAATCAATAAATCTTCAAGCTCTCCGGTCCAGATCTGTTCTCGAATTCAGCAAGACAGAATTAAGACCAAGAAAATAACCATCGGAAACAAGACTTTTGAGGCTCTAATCGACACTGGAAGCTCAGTTTCGTTCATTCGTGAAGATGTAAGCAAAGGAATCATCGAGCAATCGAAGCTCTCGAAGGACATTGTCGTGTTATCTGGATTGGGAAAGTACGAAGTCAAAACAAAAAGATCGTTCCAACGAGAAATCGAATTGGATGGAGAGAAATATTCCGTAATATGGCATGTTGTGCCTGCGCTGCATTTGGATTTCCAGGCAGTGATAGGATCGGACATTTTGGAACAAGCTTTTGTTGGCTTTGATAAAAAAAGGTGTTTATTTCCGTAAACACGAAGAGAAGGTGTGGTTTGTGAATACACAGGTTTATGAAGCAAGAACTGAAGACGAAATCGAAGTTAATCATGTTATCAATCCTCGAATAAGAAAGGAACTCTCTGAATTAATCAACAGCTATACACCTAAGAAGACCGAAACGACAAATGTATCCATGAGAATTATCCTGAAGGATGATATACCAGTTTACCAAACAGCACGCCGTTTGTCGTTTCTGGAGAATCAGACCGTCAACAAGCAGATCGACAAATGGTTGGATAAGGGAATCGTGAGACCAAGCTCTTCTGAATATGCAAGTCCAATCGTGTTAGTCAAGAAGAAAGACGGTACCGACAGACTATGCATTGACTATAGGAAACTGAACCGAAAACTAGTCAAGGATCGCTTCCCCTTGCCACTGATAGAGGACGTATTGGATAGGCTGCAAGACGCAAAAGTGTATTCCACTTTAGACTTGAAAAATGGGTTTTTTCATGTCGACGTAAACGAGGATTGCAAGCATTTCACCTCCTTTGTTGTACCAGACGGGCAGTTCGAATTTAATAAAGTACCTTTTGGTCTCAGTACAAGCCCAAGCGTATTCCAAAGATATGTGTACAGCATTTTTAGGGAACTCATGCGAAAAGGCATCGTAATAATTTATTTGGACGATTTGATCGTTCCAGCTAAAGATGAGAAAGAAGGTTTAAAAACTAAAGAAGGTGTTTGAGGTCGCATCCAGATATGGGTTGGAGATCAAGTTTGAAAAATGCCAGTTTTTAAAACGAATGGTGGAATTTTTGGGTCACGTTGTCGAAAATGGAACGGTGCGCCCTTCAGTTGCAAAAACGATAGCTGTCAAGAGGTTTCCTGTACCAACGACTGTCAAACAAGTCCAAAGCTTTTTAGGACTCACTGGCTATTTTTGAAAATTTATTCCGTGATACTCTAGAATAGCGAAACCTTTGAGTGATCTAATTAGAAACGACAATCGATTTGTCTTTGAACGACCTCAAATAGAAGCATTTGAAAAGCTCAAGTAATTATTGACTGAAAGTCCAGTATTAAGTATTTTCCAGCAGGGAAAAACAACCAAATTGCACACGGACGCAAGTCAACAAGGCTACGGAGCCGTCTTACTCCAAGAGGCAGAAGATGGAAAATTGCATCCTGTTCAATACATGTCTAAGAAAACTACTCCGGCAGAGGAGAAGTATAGCAGCTATGAACTTGAAGTTCTTGCTGTTGTCAACGCTTTAAAGAAATTTCGTACCTACCTTATGGGAAATCATTTCAAAGTCATAACGGATTGCTCAGCGTTTCAAAGGACTATGGACAAAAAGGATTTGGTTACTCGTATAGCGCGATGGGCATTATTGCTGGAAGAGTTTGATTATGAAATGGTGCATCGTTTCGGCCAGAGAATGCAACATGTGGATGCCCTTAGCAGATATCCACAGTCGCAATAATTACTAACAATACTCCAACCGCAAGATTAAAAAGGGCACAACAAGAGGATGAATACACTCAGAGTCTAAGGTCACTGATTGAAACAAACAGCAATTCAGACTTTTTCGATAAAAACGAAATACTTTACAAATATGTTGAAGGTCGTGAATTGATAGTTGTAACAAAAGATATGCAAAGTAGGATAATAAAGTTAGCACATGAGAAGGGACTATAGAATAGTTAAAGTAAAACATAGAGATATATATGATTTAGAGAAAGTGGGTGATCATGAGGGACCTAAGATAACAAATTCATCTGCTGATTTAATGAAATTTTACTCACCATGATGATGTATTTTTATAAAAAGCGTTTTCTATTCTTTTTAAAAGAACATAATGTGTATTAATGTGTTTTGTTTTCTTTGCTATTAATATTTCATTTTTGAGAGTTGTATCCTTATTTTGAAATTTGAATGTCTATATTGGAATTTTTATCTCCGATTAATATTAATTTTGCAGAGGCCGATATTTTATTGTATGGTATGTAAAATCACAGAGGTCAGTGATTCCCAGGATGGCCGAACTTGTAGGAAAGGTGTGCAAGTTTTCTTTTACTTCTTTTGATATTTATTGTAAGAGATGGCACCACTAATCGAAACCACGTGAGTTTTAGCTGCGCGATACGATGAGGTCATGTATTTATAAAAGGGGGCAGAAAGGAAAAACTGAGAGTTGCACCAAAGCTTGAACGAAGGCAGGTCAGAGGAAATCGGTCTCTCCGCTGTTTTGAGAAAGAGTACGTGTTTTTCGGAATTGGTATGGTGCTATCTCGAATTATTTAAAACCCCTTGTAAATAGTAAATGTTTTAGTTGTGTTATTAATAAATTAAGTTATTTTAACTCTGCGTGCTTATTTTAACATTAAAATCGAACCTTCCCCTAGACGCCGTCCCACACACATATATATATATATATATTTACCTGTTGGAAAGAAATTTTCAAGCAAAGAAGAGGAAAATAATTAACTTTCTTACCACTACTGAATCCTCAAGAATAGCAGCATAGTGTGGACGTAGTATTTTCATCTGCAATGAATATTAATAATTACATGTATTTCATGAAATATAATTTTTTTCCATTTAATGATGCATCAAGAAGGTAAAAATGTATACATTTTTTCCCCATATTTATAAAGCTTTTACATCTCTATTTGTAATTTTTTAATGAACAAGTAGGGATAGATTTTGTAAAGAATGTTGCTCTTTTTCCATTCCTACAATTATATATATTTCCCACTCTTCCTATATATCTTGTTCAAATTTTCAATCATTAATGAAATACTTTTATTCATCCACTTAAGTTCAAATATATTTTTTAAACTTGTAAACTTGATGTTAATACAATTTTTTCAAACATTAATTAATGAATAAATAGTAAAAAAATAATAGTCCAACACCATATATAAAAAGGAAAATCGCTCGCTACGTTCCTGTAGCGCAAAGGATAGCGCGTTGGACTTTTAATCCAAAGGTCGTGGGTTCGAGTCGCACCTGGGATGACCTATTTTCTGAGAAAGTTTGTTCTTTTTACTTTTCTTTTTTATTGGAATAACTAAATTTAGTTTACAAACAAAAATAATACTCCTACACAATATATTAAAAAGGAAACGTAATAGTGCAAAAAAAAAAAGAAATAGCTTTCTATTTTGCCACTTAATATTGTGATTCTGTCATATGTATATACATATTTATATTTTAATTGTAGTTATTTAATAAAAAGTGACTAAACTAAACAATATTTCTTAGTTGACCTAAATAGGATTTGACAGTTAAAAAAAAGTTTTATGTTACTTATTTATAACAATATTGCATAAAGTTATTTCAAAAATAAATTTTTAATTTTGAAAAATTAGTTAAATTTTGAAGTAATGTAAGGAAACTAAGAACATATTTACAAGAATAATTGTGAAAATATAAATAAATAAACAGTTAATTGAAAAAAATGCAATATATTATTATATAACAAAATATATTTTTCATATATGCTTTTACAATTTTCAATTTAAATAGTTTTTTTAAAAAATTCTCGAAAAGCAGTAAATTACCATTTCTCTCTCTATATATATATATGTAGGAATATTCCATGGAACTTTCTCTGTAAAAGGTTGGATTATATTCCTTTACAGAGGATGGTAATTTTAGTTAAAACAGCATTCCAGATCAACGCCATCTGGCGGGCTTACGAAATTCCGACACAACTAATTTTCCGGCTGAGGCCCACTCACGTAACAAGGAAGTAGCGCTTTTGCGCATCCGCGCCCGCTCGCTTATAACCAGGCGGTAAGTTTCAATTCCATCGCGTAATGAGTTTTTTAAAATTTTCATTTAATTAATAAATAAAGAATATTAAAAAAAATCGACTATCCTCCTATTATAAACACTAGCTTGTACGTTTGCTTAGCGGCTGGTTTTGAATAAATATAGAGTCTACTTACTGTTCCAATGCATTGAACTTCAATTCCTTTACTTTTCGTGCTATTTTGTTCTATACATTCAATAGCAGGCCTTTTAAGCTAATTGGGGGGAAAAAAGAAAAAGAAAAAAAAATTTACAAATTCTCAATTATTAAGTGTCGAAATTAAGTTTACACAAAATTAAATACTTTCTTTAATATTTCATTTTGTCTCTTTCAGTTTTACTCTCATTATTTTGTTTTAAATATATTTATATATATATATATATATATATCCATGTTTTTTATATATCAAAGATTATTTCAAAAAAGAAAACTCTGCAAGCAATTGAATCCTTAAATACTAGCCTGTTGAAGTAGAACACCTTATGATGACTTAACTTTCTCACAGTCCAAACATGGATTATACATTCAGTGAAACACAAGCGTCTCTCTCTATTTATACAGTGGTAGTATATGGATTATTTTGATTGTTACACATATACGATGATTTTTTTTCAATCGATTCAACTTACACATGTGCACGAAAAATAAGATAAAACACACATTTTCGATTTTTTAAAAATTATTTTATAAATGAAATGTATTAACATAAAGAATTAGAAATACTGTTTTTAATTATCTAATCAAGTTCAATCAATATACTTTATTTTATGCAAAAGATGAAAACTGATAACGCAGATATTGAAACACTTTTCTCGGTGGTTTCGGTTTTACTCCTGCTTCTGAAAGGTTACTATTATTGTGGAAATCACACATAGCCTTGTAAATAATTTCGAAAATACAGTGTCTAAGTCATAGGTTCCCAAACTTTTTTGTCTCGTAGAAACCCTTGCCATGTTTTTCGATATGGGGTAGACCCCTAAATACATAATAATGAATTTTTGCAAATGTATCAACTTAAATGCCTTTTTGACAGCTGGTATAGAGCTGACTTACACTTTAAAATACTTAAATTTGAAACTGTAGTGAAGTATAGTGTTTAAAACATTAGACACATATGTTAATTAATTTAAACTTTAATTAGTACTTTAACTGTTACAAAAAGTATCTGAGCAACAAGCAAATGGGAAAGATGAATCTGGTGCTTCTAAAATTGCTGATATCCGTTTCTAAATGTTACTTTAAGATCTTCTTAATGCCTATTTTGATCAGTTCCTCTTGTAATATGATATTTATTTTTCTTTCAATGTGGCCGTATTAATTAATCAATTGCCTTTTCTGTAGTATTACCGTATATAGTCAAAGCATTCCCAAATCTAGTTTTAAAATCTGAATAAAGGGCAGTTAAATGTTGAACGTAGGTTAAAACATCCTTTTCCTAGCAAATTGAGTGTGACAAATTGAGAAACTAGGAAACTTCGGGACGACCATTATTATACTCCTTAGCTTAATTATGGCAAGAAATGCCAAAATGGTGGCCCTTGTAACTGCAAATTAACTTCATTAAGTTTGGTAAATATGTTAAACAGATAAATCTGGTTTCCACTTGATTAAATTTTCTTTTAAAATTAAAATGATGATCTGATTTAATGAGAGGCATATTCGTAGACCCCTATTTACAACTCATGGACCCCCAAATTATTATTTTTTGCTGACGTGGACCCCCTGCATGCTGTCATAGACCCCTGGGGGTCTATATAGACCACTTTGGGAATCACTGGTCTAAGTGATGGATAGCCATGCAGTGCAAACAAAACAGGGGTGGCCAACCCAAATGATACTGCGGGCGACTTCGGGAAAAAATATAATTCCGTGGACCGCTCATAACAAAATATATATTTATGTTAAATTTGGACCCACATATTGCTAACGTCTATTGGAATAAAATAGATTCAACGTGATAAAATAAAAACAGTTATGAGATTTATTTGTTACAAACCAGTATACTAAAAACAATAAATTTGCACAAAATATTCGTAATTTGTAAAGTTGTATCTGAATCTGGTGGGACACTTCTGAAATAAAAGTTCAGAAGCAGATGATTCTTAACCCCTTAACTGGTTTGCCCGTACACGGTACGGGCTACCAATAGCTGGTCACAACCGATTTGCCCATACGCTGTATGGATACTGATATTTTCTTCTTTCTATCTTTTTTTGCATAGATTTTTAATTCTTTTGAGATTATTAGTGCTAGTGTTTTTAAGAAATGTATTTTTTCATTGGTACTGAAATATTTCTCATCTTGGACTTTCTTTGTGGTGGAGGTGGTAATTTTTCAATGAAGACAAGAACTTAGATTCTTAAAAATATTAGTTACAGAACAGGGATTGGCAAGGCATTGTGCAATTTATTGCTTGAGAAGAAATGAAAATAAAAAGATAATCCAAAAATGCCGATATTATCTCTGTCCCCATTGCATTGTAAGACTTAGTATTACACCATGCTTCAAATTGTGTGTGCAAAAATATATGCACTTACTTACGAGATCCTTGCCCGTTTGAAAACATTCTTCTCGGCATGCAGAGTGTTCAAGCAAAGGAATAAAGCAAACATACAGGAATTTTTGTGATCCACAATTATAAAGTAAAAAAATAATGTGAAAACTTCAAAACTGAAAATTAAAGTAAAACTCTTCCGTTTTCACATTCTGTTAAGTATTAGTTATATGAATGTATGTAGTATGTATGCATGTTATATACACATACTTATATATACATATACATATATATGCATAGATACATATATATGCATATATACATATATATGCATATATACATATATATGCACATATATATATACATATATACACATACATATATATACACATACATACATATACACATACACACACATACATACATATACATACATACATATACAGTCGACTCTCGCTAATTCAAACCTTCGATAATAGGAACCTCTTGCTTATTCGTAGTATATGCTCAGTCCCTAGAAAAACTCTTGATGTTTCGAACTAAAATAATATATTTTGGTTCACTCAATATTTCGAAGTAAAAAATCTTTGGTTTGCCAGACACTCGATAATTCGAAGTTATCTGAGAAAATTCGTCAATTCGAACACTCACTATCATGTACAGTCCTGTAACAAACAGGTTGAAGCTCGTATGTTTTATGTTGCATTGTCTCTAAGTATCTCCTTGTTACTTATCCCCTTTCATGACCATCTGTCTGCAACCCCTTCTTGGTTTTTACATTTCCTCAGACGAAAAGATTGACTGCTTTCCTTTTTCAAATGGACAATATACCGACAGCACCTGTTGTCATACGTCCATATCTTTCATTTTACACGTGGACTTGCTACACATATCTTCAGAAAAGATGGTCCTCTATCGTGAAGAACAGATGCGTAGGATTGTGTATTTTGAATCGGACTGACATGACGATTTATGGTTCATTTGTGTGACTTATAGCAAGTGGCACCAAATAGGATATGAGCCGGATTGGACGCTGCCTTGAAGAACCAATGGTGTTGGGGACAGTGTCTGAGGGAACCGGGTGTGAAACAATTTTATTTCCAATAAGGAATGGAAGCAAATTGGAGGGGTGTAAAGGAATCCTGTTCGAGAGGTTTAGAAAGACGGAGTGGAAAGTGAAAGGAGAGGAGCGATGGAGGGAACCGATTTAAAAAAAAAAATGGTTCAATTTAGCCGATCTTATTAGGCGAGAAGAACCTACTGGACGTCAATATTATTAAGTATACCCCTTAGCTGGGTGTGAAAAGGTGAATACACCTTGTGTGGGTTAATTTTAGATTATAAATTTTGAATTCAAAATATTATTTTACTAAAGTTGGGGTGATTCACGTTCGTTACCTGTTAATTTGAATAAACCTTGGGTCACTACTTTACATACCACCTTAATGTAACCTTATCACACAAAAAGAATGTCATGCATTCTTTTAAAAAAGTACAAGTGCTTTACAATTTTTGTAAAGCAAAAGGTAACAGAATCAGCAGGAAAAGGTATGAAAAAGGTTTTTGTAACCAAAGCACTTGATATCTCACTAATCTAGCACTGTACTATTCTGAAGAATAAAGAGAAGACGCGTTAGTAAAGGTAATTTGCCTCGTCTTGAACCGTGTTTAGTTAAATGGATGGTACAGTGTCGAGGACAAAATATTCCGAAGGGTGACTTTTTATTGAAGGAAAATCTAAAGTATTCACCAAAGAATTAGGAATCGAGTTTTCTGCTAGCGAAGGATGGTTCACATATTTTAAGAAAGGACGGAATAATTTTCAAAAAAAATGTGCTGGTCGGTGAAATTTTTTTTGTTTCACATTTGTTTACATCTCATGTGAAAGACATTATCAACATGTTAACAATTTTGGCATTGTATCTTATTCCTTTGACCTCGAACTTACGAGACCAACACGCTATGGCTAAGCTACAGAGCCACCAAAGTGAAATAATAATTAAAATATTAAGTTATTGTATAAATATTAATTATTTTCATGAAATTCCGATTGTTTAATTTTACAATAAAAAATTCATAACTGTTACCTTTTCGGGTGCTTGCCTCTCAATTTGTACCATTTCTTCCTCTAGAGTCTCTGAAATAGCAAAAAAATTGAAAATAGTTATGGCATGTAAAAAGAGTGTATCTAAAAAAGTTATTCAGGAATATTTTACATTACTTAACAAAATTTGAATTTAACAAAACGTTTAAAAATTAAGATCATTCATAAGAACACATGAATTCTTTTTACCAAACGATCTTGATTCTTTTACCAAACGATTCTTTACCAAACAATGTTTGATTTATAGCACCAAAAATTTTGATTCTAGTTTGGCATTGCATTTCCGCGAGTTTTAGCGTCTGCAGAATTCACTGTGTTGTTGTTGCTTATGCCACCTGATCGACAGTAACATCAGATCTAGGTCCACGAAATTCATCGCGGCTAAGGGCTAGAATTTTACGCCTGTCGTTAGCCTAAGCTTTGAGCCCCCATGAAAGTGACAGTACGATTTTGCTCGGTACAACATAATAGATGGCGACTCCTTTCGGACCCACTGCTTTAACGAGCTCGTACTCCGTGTGTACTCGGTGGGCATTTTGGTGGCATCGAATCCAGGCCTTCCGGTCTGGAGTCCGATATTCTAACTACTAGGCTACCCACGGCCCAGAATTCACTGTAAAGTGACATACTAAAGAGAATGCCATTTTCATGTATATAGCTGAAGATTTAAACCCTCCGTATAAGGGGGCTTATGCACGTTAAATCTGTCGATTTTCAAACGTCCTTCCGAGAGTGTGGTGGGACAGCGGTAGCCAAGTGGTCAAGGTATCGGATTCGGGGCTGGCGTCTTATGAGCTCCAGCCTTCGAGTGAATATTAACGTGGTACTGTTCAGCTATATACGAGGGCTTTTTCTGTGACGGACCTCGTAATTTAGAACCATGGTTAACTGACGAGTATAACATCTGAGCTGGCAACCATCACACCAACGGGAGGACATTTGAGCTCTCAACAGATTTAACGGGCATCACTCCTCTATAGGGCGGGTCTTCAGTGGCACTGGGATCGAGCTCACGACACGCCACAGTTACGAGTCTGTTACCTTGACCACTTGTTTTCGGACAGGCCATATATATATATATATATATATATGCGTGTGTGTGTAAGTGTGTTAAATATTCAAATTTATGGTTCTTAGAACGTAAGCCGAAGATTATAAATTTATTTTTAATTTAACGTGTTGATAATTCAAATAATTATCATACAATTCAATCAGCTGCGGGACGCAAATGGCCTCGATTAAAATATGATGACTTGGACTGCTTTCGTCCACTAAGAAACCGTCGTGTAGATGGCGGTGGATTATCGTTAAATCTGCCGGAGCTCAAAATACTCATTTGGGTACTGGAGTTCCAGCTATCACCGTTTTTCGTTTGATTATACATATATAGTTTACTATTGCCATGATCTTTACCATAATTCATTGCATTAGTTTTAAGTGTTACTTGGTTCATGATGACTTATTCATTGATTAAATAATCATTTCTTCTTTGAGATATTCAAATATTTTTTCTCTGCAAAACACAATTTACAGAAGTAAACATTTTTTTTTTTCAAAAATCAGGCTTAGTGTTATTGATTATATATCGACGATACATGCATTTTCACCTTTTCTTTTAATTTCAATCTATTGTAATACTTGTATAATAAATTCAGACTGGATGTTAGAGCGTCAAGTAAAGTAATAAATTAGAAATTCAGTAGGCTAAAAATCTTTAAATTACTGATTTTGAGTTTTTGATATTTCTGAAATCTCCAATTCATGACCTTTCTAGGGATGTAACGCATATGCCATATTTTGAATTAGAAGTATGTCAAAATGACTTTCAAAAAATTATCCTTGAACAATTGCAAAGCCTTCTTTTAATTTATTCATACGCAATTAACATTAGATAACAGTATAACTGCAAGTTTAACTGTTAAATATTTTTAGCGGAATTTGTAGTTAAATGGTTGGAGTTATTTGATTTATAAACTTATCTATTATAAAACAATATTTGTAGAGTACCAAACAAAAATCAACAAGTTGAACCTACTTTAACAAGGTAAATCTTTTTATAAAAATTACTGTTTTCTAAACATTTTATTTTTAAAATTGTTTGTAGCAGCTAAACCTACTGCATGCAGGGATATATACTCGTGTATGCTGAGGTGAAATTTTTGAAATATTTCTAAAAAATTTAGCAAAAAAACTCATGCCGTGCAAAAAAATTACACGTTTTGTTAAATTCCTAATTACATCATACAAAACTTATTTTTTGTTAAAGAAGAAACTGAACAGTTTATTTTTAAAATTTTACTTAAGTGTAAAGATGAAAGTTTATTTAATATACAGACAAAATCTTGAGTCTTTATGTTTATTAGCTTCTGAGAAAAAGTTACAAAAGACATATTTTCATTATAGTTGAGAGAAGCTTGTTACATACATAATAAATAAATAAATTTCAGATTTAAAAACAAAAAAAAACCAGTATTCTTGTGGGTGGTTTAGAAATCACTTGTCTAACATATAAAGAAACTTGAATTCTGATACTTTAGGAAGTTGTTGGTATGTTACATTCACACACAAATCCATAATGAAAACTTTCGAAACGTATAATCACATGCTCAAATCATTACTTTTACATATTAATACATTATTACAAGGCATTCATGATGGTTTATGGTACACTTTGATGTTTGTAATGCATCAAAACTAAAAGTTCTTTAAAATTTAAAACAGATATTGAGAAAATTAATATTTATTTTACAAAATATCTCGTTAGACAAAATTTGAAAAATGCTATGTATGCATTTTCTGGGCAATTTTTGTTTCCTATTTTAGTTAAAATAAATTTAGAAAATACTAATGTTTAATAAAATGGGACAAATATATGTTGCAATCCATTATTTTGTGATGAAGTGACATTTTACATTAAAAATGCAATTTTTTTCAAAACGATATTTTTAAAACTGTGTGTATCTTTTTCTCAGAATCTACTGTACAAGTATTCATGATATTTTTACTGAACATAACTGACATATAACTTGTTTACTGAAGTAAGCTTTTTTGAAATTTTCCAAAAATATTTTGCCACAGAACAGTTATCGTAAAAAAAAAAATGACAATTTTCAAAAAATTCATAGCGTTTAAGGTATTTGAACACGTTCGGAGTACTTTTTAACAAAATAGCATACTAAAACATTATAAATGCTCTTTTAGGACTCAACCAATAAATATTACTATTTAACTATCAAAATTTAAAATAAATTACCTGAATTTTATAAAAATCACAATTATAAGTGAAATTTTAGCAATATTTTTGAAAAACTTCAAAGCAGTTAGAGAAAAAAGTAATAAACATATATTAGTAAAAGTAATACGAAAACAAATTTGATGCATTTATCTAAAAAATTTACTAAAATTTTAATTTTTTATTAAAATTTGAACATTTTAGAGCTGATTGAGTAAACGTTATAAGAAATGTTGCATTTTTTATGAGACCATTATTTAAGTAACAAGCCATAACTCAAAAAGTATTCATACAATAAGAAATATTTTAGTACATTCTCTAGAAAAACATAAATATCAGGTTCAAAAAGTTTTATAGAAATACATTCGTAATATTTTGAGTTATCAGACTCGCCTGATAGATTTTGAGCAATTTAAATGCCCACTTCAGGTGGATCAAAAACCTACTTCCGGTTTTTCTAAATTTATAAAATTGACTGTAACTTGGCCTCTAGGTAGTGTAGGAACAAAACAAAGTATGTTTCGTAATGTCAAAAGATAGCTCTATTCAATAAAATAAAAACAAAACTATCTGTCTTGACTGAATTTGGTCATTTTCAGCGTGTGTTCGGATACCTTAAATTTATAGCAAAACTTTTACGTTGCATGTTTTTGAAAAAAAAACTAATTAATATACAGACTAATTAGACAATTAGTCTGCATATTAATATATTAAGTATAATTAATATATTAGACTAATTAATATATTAAGTATAATTAATATACAGACAAAATTTGAAGTTTTATATTTAACAGTTTCTGAGAAAAAGGTACATAAAAAAGCTCACTTTAATATTGTCGGTATAGGGAAGGCATGTCAAACACGCGAATCGCGGGCCACATGCGGCCCACCAGTACATAGATTACGGCCCGCAGAGACATTTTAAAAAATTAATTACATTTTATAAAATCAATCGTTAAGGTTTTTTTTATTTGAAATTTATTTTCGATAAACTTTTAAAAATTTACAGCATATTACATTTTTTTCCATTTAATTTTACTATAATAAATTAAATTTCATTAAATTCTTAAATGCATTTATGAATATTATTTGTTATAGATTCCCCTACAATTAATCGTGTGTGCGACTTTTATTTCTCTTTGAAGTGTCAATCAGCAAGCTGAAGCAGCTGGAATATTATTTTTTTAAAAATTAAAAACCTAAGATGGCCTAGACAAAATGTAGTGTTTACTCAATAGTTTGTGAATGAAAGTGGATTTTGGTTTTTATTCATATTAAAATAAAAAGTAATTAAAACATAATCAAACTTCAAGAACAAAGTAAGAAAAGCTGAACATCGTAATTTTCAAGAAAAATGGGAACTGCAATATTTTTATGCCCAAAGCAAGAATAAAATATTGTGCCTGACACGTATGAACTGCAATTAAGTTCCTAAGGAATATTATTTTAAAGGCACTATGACACAAATCAAAAAACAATCTGTCACAAATATGTTGCAAAACTTTGTGAAGACGAGTTGTCGGAATTGAAATCAACTCTTAAAAAATGAAAAAAAAAATGTATTCACTACAATTGTTGAGTGAGGGAGTGAGAGTGAAAATTAACGTCTCACTGTTCAGCTACTCGAGGGCGTTTGGCGACGGACCATGGTCAAGTAACGTGGTCGACACCTGAGCTGGTACTCCATCTCCTAACTTCCACACGACACCAACGGGAGGACGTTTTAGCCTCGACATAGTAAATATGCATCGGCTTCATTGGTACAAGGCTCAAACTCATATGACTCGAGTTCGTTACCTTGTGTGGCCGCTAGGCTACCGCAGCCACCTAAATTTGTTGAAGACAATACAACTGCAGTAAAACTAGTTATATATTATCACTTTTTTATCGTAAGCACAGATCGAAACCATTTACTAAAGAAGAATTTGTTAGTGAATGCTTAATTAAAGCGGAGGAACTTCCGTGTTTACTCGAATCTAAGCCGCAATTTTTTTCCAATGTTAATGCTACTGAAAATCGGGCGCGGCTTAGAATTGGAGAGAAAGAAATTTGTTGGATGGGGGTATTTAGAGCAATAAGGGGGCATGTATGAAATTAAAAGTTGAAATAACTGATAAAGTAAATAATTATTCCTTCTTATTAGTTCTCACTTCAAATTTATTTTAATTTCGTAAAACTTGATATCGATATACCCTCTTACGCTAATTTTCCTTTCTCATAAAAATTTGTTGAGAATTTGGGGTGCAGCTTAGAATCGATGGGGGCTTAGATTAAATAAAAAAAATTTAAAGTGTAAGTTGAAATTCTATAACCAGCAGAGGTGATGAAATAGTCGAGAATCATATTCCAGTCGAGTCATGTGTTGTACATAATACATATTTTTGATGCATTTAAAAAAGTTTTGAGACAAAGTGTTCCTTGAGAAAAAAAAGTTGGTTTATCTTGAAACTGATAGCGCATCTACCGTAACCAGTATTACTAAAGGAGAAAAGAGATTAAAAGAAACAAGTAAACAGCATGGTAATAATAATTTTAAAATTTAATTGTATTATTTCATAGCAAGTACTGTTCTTGGGCATGAACTATGATACATTGGATTTGTTTTAAAGTAGCCAGTAAAATTGTAAACTACATTTGAGCATGTGTACTTAAGCATCATTGATTTGCTTCATTTCTGGAAGATATAGGATGGGAATTTATCGGTTAACCATATTATACGAAAGTTTAATGGATTTCGAGTCAAAGAGTGCTAAAACGATTACTTAATTTTCTGGATGAAATCGTTATTTTCTCGGAAACAAAGAAAAAAATTATGAATGTTCTGAATTGAAAGATGAGAAAATATGGAAGAAGAAAAAGATGCTGAATTAAAAGATGAGAAAAGATGAAAGAAGAAAAAGGGGCTTAAAGAATTGCTTTCTCGGTTGATCTTACAAATCAACTTAACTAAAGCTTCAAGGCAAAAATCCTTTTGTTACAATGCTACTTGATATTAACGCTTTCAAACAAAAATTATTACAGGCAAATTATTACAAACAGAAAGAGAAAACATCTCACTTTGAAAGTTTTCAAAATCTAATGATTAAATCGCTTAAACTAAAAATTTACAGAATATTCTCACCAAATTAAATTGTTAGAGATGGAATTCGATCGAATACGTTCTATATTTAAAAAATTTGAATTACAATTTCATTTCTTAACTTCACCTCTACCTAACGATATTGAAATTGTTGATGAAAAGTTACAAAAGGAATTAATTGAGATCTATTGTGATTCTTTGCTGAAGCAAAAATGTTTTGAAGTTGAAACTCTAGATCTTTAAACACGTATTCATCTGTAGATCGGTTTCTTAAAATGTTATTATTTGTTACGCGTATAATGAATGGCTATGTTTGGAAGCATTTATTTATGCAAGAAATTTTTTTCTTTAATGAAAAATTACAAAAATTTTGAAAGGTCACGATTAAATGATAAACATTTATCATCATTTTTTAAAAATTACACCAGCTCAATATGTTCAACTAAGTTTTGATGACTTGCGGTGATAGAAAACAAACGATGTCAAATATCTTCTAAAAGAAATATTAAATAATATTTCGTATTATAATTTTTATTATTTTTTTTATAAAACAATATAAAACATATATAGTTTAAAAAACAAAAGGGAATATTAAACAATTATGTATGTATATAATATATATATTACATTGAGTTTTATAAATATAGAATGTAATCATTCTAAAAATCCTGTTTTATTAATTTTTTGAACATTGAAAACATGCGGCCCTCAACTTAATATAAAATAGTTCATGTGGCCCGTGATATCAAATGAGTTTGACATGCCTGGTATAGGGGGTACCGAGCTGCCTTAAAATTAGGAATCACGCTTGAACAAACGCTATATAAGAACTTTTTGTCTTTTGATTCTGAATAAATATTATTAAAATGTGTTTTTCTCTCAAGATTAAGCCTTAAAATTATTATCATTATGTAGAAGACTCCTATTTACTAAAATAAGTGTAATTAAAGTACTTATCTTCACTTCCTTTTAAAGTCTTGCTAATTTGAAACATTTATTGTATTTAAGCAAAACGAATTTTTTTAGTCTTTCAGGTCAGCTGGAGTTCTGTGAAGTCGGTGAATCCCATTAGATTTTTCACACGGCTATTTTGATTGATTTTAAAAATTTAAGCTAGAGATTCAGTTATTTCTTACGCTAAAGGCGGTATCACACGTAACTTTTTCATGCAACTTTTTAGCCTAACTTTTCGCCGAATCTGAGGGTTACCGTAAGCAAAACGTCATGCTGTGACGTCAGCCGTGCTCTTTCTTCACATTGAAACATTACTTGACGATTTTTCTGCTTCGAAAATGACCATCCAGTATTATTTCTTTTATTTCGCTCGCGCTTTTTTGTTAATGGGGGTAAATAGAAACGGAGCATCATTCTGTTTGAAAAATCATACACCGTTGAAATATTGTACACAATTAAAATATAATACGCCATATCTGATGCGTTTGATGCGAAGCTACGATCGTTACCGTCATCTTGTTTATGACGTAGGGCGCCGAAGAACCCCATTGACTGGAATTTCAAGCAACTTTCATAGCTCACTGGCAAAAAGTTGTTCGAAAGCCATTGCTATGGCAACGGAGTGAAAATTGCACGAATTTGTCCAAAAATTGCCCCAAACGTGTACGTGTGATAAGGCCTTTAGTCTTTTCATTTTAATATTAAATATTTTTAAATATTTTTTTTAAAAAAATTGTTAAAAGACAAGTGATTGAATCTTCAACATAACCATATGATTTTTGATAGTATTTTTAATTATAAGCAATTCAAGTATGATAAAAAGTTTCGTGGTTAGCGGAGATCAAATAATTTGCATTTATTGCCCTGTACATAGTACGTATTATTAAAGCTAAATTAAATTCACTTATCAATGAATTCATAGATCCCTTCAATAGTTATAGAACAAAATCGCTGATAATAAATTTCATCAGTAATCAGAAAAAAAAGCACTTGAAATATTTTCAAATAAAACTTACTATTGCAGAACACTTTTTTGAACAAATCGCTTTTTCCATTACAAGATGAAAAAATCGAGGCAGCCAATAGAAAGGTTGATAGTATTCTCATCATCATGCTGAATACGGATCTTTAGACAGAGACAGGAAAGACTATAAGTAGTTGTGTATGAAACAGATAGGAGATATATATATATATACACCGACTAATATATATATTAAAAATTTTAATGACTTAAATTAAGCATTAATTGAAGTTTGATAAATATCCTACAAAAACATTTCCTGGCGAAGGAATTACAGCATAAGTTTGTTATGAGTATCATTGAGCATTAATTTTTTAGCATTAGACACTAATTGTCTTTATTTCGTCACCTAATTCCCTTGAATCAACAATTAAAGCAATTGTATGTGGTGGAAAAAGAAACGTTGATGTGGGGTAATTCAAGGAACTAATTTTATTTTTTGAATTTTTAATAAAGAGTTTTAACGTTTTCTTTAATTTCATTTTTATTTCAATTAAAATAATTGCTAATTATCTTAAAAATTTAGAAATAATTCAAAATTACATGGTTTGTAATTACCATATTTTCTAATAATTGGAATGATGCAATTCGTAACTGTTGTACGTAAAAATGTATTTATGCACTCAAGGATAAAAAAAATTAGCGCACCAAGAAGGAGTCGTCAAAATGAAGCGAAATTTTACATACGTAATGACTACTTTGATATAAGTAAATGATTAGAAAATCAAAGAAAAAGCACAATTTATTTTAGAGAAAAAGGCAAAAGAAAGGAGAATTTAATACCCTTTTGAACCCCCTCTAGCGTGAATGCACGATGCGATACGATCGGGCGGCATTGAGGCATACAAGTTCAGTATGATGTCTTGAGGTATTTCATTCCATATTTCTTGCAAAATTGCCTCTAGTTCGTTCAAACTCGTGGGATGCCCAACTCGCCATCCCAAAAGATCCCAGATATGTTCAATTGGAAATAAATCTGGGGATCTGTCAGGCCAAGGAAGTGAAGTAACAGTGTCGAGACAGTCTTGTGACACCCTTGCTGTGTGAGGCAGAGCATTGTTCTATAGAAAATGGCTCATGAGAGCCGTTGCATGAGTGGCAACACATGTGGTTGCAGAATGTCATGGACATACCGCTGGGCTGTCATGGTGCCACGGATCAATACTAGGGGTGACCATGTATTGTAGGCTATGGCACCTCGTACCATCACACCAGCTGTGCTAGCAGCGTGTCGCTGTAAAGCAAAGGCAGGATTGAAGCATTCACCACGGAGTCTCCACACACGAACACGATTGTCATCACTGCTGAGATTGAATCTGGATTCGTCGCTAAAGACGACCTGGATCCATTCCGCTGCAGTCCAGTTTCCTCGTGCAGGGCCCCACTTCAAACGGATGCGTCGATGGGTGGGCGTCAAGGGCAGCACGTGTAATGGGCGCCTCGAACCCAAATGTCCTTCAGCCAGGCACCTTCGTATGGTTCGAAAAGACACCTCCCTAGTGAAGGAGGCATAGGTAGCTCCCTAGTGAAGGAGCTACCTATGCCTGGATGGCGGCCGATGAAGTAGTTGGCTGTACGCGTGCACTTCTTACGTGTGGCGGTCTTCTCAACGAGTGGTCTGTTGAGGGCTTCCTGTGTGTGTGAGCCTAGTCTTCGTCCAAATGACATCTCTCGGATCCACTGGTCCCAACACCTCCTCACAACACAATCAGAGCGCCTTAGATGAGCTACTCGCCTACCTGACCACCCAGTTTCCATCATGCCGATGATTCTCTCCCTCTCAAACTACGACAGCTGCTCATATTGTCTTCGAAAATGGCGTAAGGGCGGGTCTACTTCAGCTGTTCCTTTGTATACGATTCAGCACACTCAAACAAGCTTTAGTTAAATGTTTTATACCCACGGAGAACGGCGTTAAACGCCATCTACCGGCTATACGTAATGCGCAACCAAGCTGCATTTCTAATTATTTGCATATATCCCCAATATGTACCTTCATGCCAAGTTTCGTTACGATACCGCAATTATTTTTTGGTGCGTTAATTTTTTTGTCCATGAATGTATTTGTAAATTAAGATAATTTTTATATCAGAAATTTAAATTTATGTTTTTTTATTTTATCAAATCCTAGTACCTTAAAAATATTCAGAGTTTTATTAATAACATTACCTAAAACTCCACATAGTAATGCCTCGTTATTGTTATGTACCCAACTGTTCATGTATTAAAACACATATCCTTACATTTTCTCGGCTGTCCATCCTTTTTGAATGAGATAATATATTGATTAACATACTTTAGTGAATTGCTAAATGTTCTTAATTCGGTAAGTGTTTTTGAAGAAATATGCTTTATTAATTCTGTTCCTCATCATGTTATGGCTATTCAATCTTAAGAAAAGTATACTGAAATTTGTAAGTAACGTAGAAAATTATGCAAGTTGAAAAATAATTGCGCGTTAAAAGCGTGCTATCTTTGCAGTCGGATAAATATGGTACTTTTTCACTGCGAAATTTAATTTCAAATCATTCAGAAGAGATATTTAATTTTGAAATAGACATTAAGGATTTCAACGAAATATTAAATATTTCAAATAAATTAGAGGATATCTCAAAAGAAGAGTATAAAGTTTTAATGTACATAGATTATTGCATGCATAATATAAAATTCGGATGCTCCTATTGCAAATATATAACTGTTTCTGATAAAGAGATCTATTTCGATTCAGAAAAAAACATTTGAGACTTCTGGATAGAAGAGATTTATAAATGTCCACAAATATTGTTATGAAAGTCATTTCAAAGTAATATTTCATTTTTAATTGTTAATATCGAAAACCTTCGAAACTAGATTTCTTAAAGTGGATTGCCAATTATCTTGTTCACAAGCATAACAGAAGCATATTTGGAATTACATGAGTTGTGGAATGGCTCGCATTCGTTTCAATCACCTTGCGTAAACTTTAACACACCTGCTTTTTCATATTTTAAAAAAGTATTCATTACGTTGTGGAATATAAGCTTAAATAATTATTCAAAAAAGCGCAGTGAAGAAATTTTAACGGTGATGGATAATTGAAAAATAAAGAAATTTAAGGCCAATTAGATTAATGTTGCTTTTTATATTTCCATGTTTTATTTATTTAAATATTCAATTATCGCTTGTTATATTATTCAATGTGCACATATACTTCCTTATACTTCATCTTTTTAAATGCCATATAGATTTAATATGCTCATGTTTAATAGTTCACATAACTGTTACTTAAAGAAAAATTGTCTTTATTTACATTATTCGTTAAATTATTTTCATGAAGATTTTAGCATTAGAAGTAGCTTAAATGCAAAAAGCTTTTTTATTTTTTAATTTAAAAAAAGAAACGAGCCTTTCAGTAGTCGCATATGATGTGTGACATCTGACTTGTTATCGTGGTAAATACGCAATACTGACTTTAATCCTGAAAAAAAAATGAATCGGGTATGGCTGGAAATAATTTTCTATCAAATAATTATATCTTTAATGAAAATTTTATTTAATTAACACAATGAGTAATGCGGTTTTTTAACAAAAGTATTTATTCTTGTTTAATTTGGGGAAGAGCGGAGACAATAGATTTATGAAAACTAAAGTGTGACACATATACTTGTGATTTCAAAGTATTTAAAAATCGTCAAAAAACGGCATCAATAACAGTTCCACTGTTAGTTGTCGAAACATTTCGATTTGTGTTCATTTCGAGCTTGAGTTCATCTTTCAGAAAAGCTATGAGTGCCTCAGCTTCTGGCAAACTGAAGTTAACGTTAAAATCATGGGAAGCGAGAGATAGTTTTTTTA
>BMAO01033387.1:0-20107 GCA_019973975.1 Trichonephila clavata
AAAGAAATACTCAAAAATGACTACATGGACTCAGTTTGAAATGAGTTTGTTTATATCAGATTTGAACACATGCCTTTACAAATATGAGACATTACATGTACTCAAAATTTCAAAAAATGGTTAATTAACACTATCAAACAAATTAAAAAGATATTCAGGATTAAAAAAGTTTTTTTAATATACTGGCTACATATTTTAAAGATTGGGTTCAACAACAAATTTAGTTCTCATAAATCTTCCGAACTATTTTTCGTTTCTACCACGCTACCCGCGGACGAACACATGAGTACTAGATTGTTTTGATATTGTAAGGCTTTTATAGGAATTTAGCGGGAAAATGTATAAAAATGCTTTTTTTTTAGGATTACTTAAAAAACAAATTTAAGGTATGTGGCTACCCTCGGAGCATTTTATTGAAACAAATTTTCAACTAAAAAAACACTTTTTTCTTTAAAAAGGGTGTGCATAGAACTAGGAATTAAGGTTCAAGTGTAGTATAGATACTTGGCGATGTCAAATTTTTTTGGTGACCAAAATCGATCGCCAAGCTACTTCACTTAGCGATAGTTTCCCGAAGCCAGAATGAATTCGTTATCTACCAATAATATCTATATAAAAATCGAAAGGGCCCTCTCCCCTATACTACACTTGAGTCAGGAATTAAAATAAAATTCACAAAATTTTAAATTATTTTGGATAGATTGGGAATTTTTAGTTAAAAATTGCAGTTACAGTAAACCTTGTATTGAAAATTCTAATTAATATATTCAAATAATATTAAAACTGCACAACAAATAACATCATTATCTGTGCCTAGAGCGATAAAAGTTACATTATTTTTTGAAATTTGTCAATTTAAAAAAAAAAAAAGCATATTTTTTTCTCACAAATGTATGTGCAATAAAATGCATATATACATACACAGAGATTATAGTCTATAATACAAATAAAATAAAATAAAGTTTTCTTAAAATGTTAATTCAATGTCTTAAAAAGAAATCCATTTGTGAACTTTACCGTGAAGCCAAAAAACATAGTTTCTCAGACAATGCTTTTAAAGATTTAAATACAATATGAAAAATGTTCTACTAGTTGTACATTTCTTAAACTCACCATAATTATAGCTCAAACTCTTTAGCTTCATGTTTAACTAATTTTCAACCCTTTTGCTGTTTTCTGGAGAGTTTTATAGATTATAAAAATTGTCGAGTTTTAGTAAAATTTTTCATGAAAAATTGCAATTAGGATCTTTTACACAAAATTCTAATGAATGTATTCAAATAATATTTATACAGTACATAAATAATGGAACATCTTTATATATTAGGAACTAAAAGATATGTATTACTTTTAAAAGTTTTTAAATATGCCAAATTTTATGCAAAAACTCGATTTTTTAAAAAATTAATGATATTTTTTACATTTAAATGCAATGAAGTACATAAATACAGTGAACCCCAAAAGTGTTCGTACACTTGCAGTTTCCTATAAAATTTAATGATTTCGACTAATAAAAATTAATGTATAGAAATTGTAATTTTTTTATGATATCTGCAACTTGTTCTTAATGGAATGACATAATTATTTTTAAAAAATAGCATAACTATTATTTTTAAAAATTAATAATCAAAAAGCTCCTGAAAATTACGCCACTAAAGTCTTAGAACACTTAACAAAAATCTCAACATAGCTTTAAATATTGTATTTCTTTCTTAATTTAGAACTTAATAGGATATCTTTTAGTGTCCACAACAACTTTTGGACATCTTGATATAGATTTAATGAGTTTTTGTAATTTCTGCGTCGATTTACCTCCATGCTTCTGTGATTATTATTTTTACTTCCCATTATGTGTTTATGTCATGTTTTTTTATTTTAAATCTAGTTCTCCCCAAATATGCTCTGCTGGGCTAAATAAATTGATTGTGAGGAGGTGTTTTCACAAAATTTTGGGCAGTTATAAAGACACCAGTGGTGTACATTGAGAGCAGTACGCTTGGCTTCATTATCCTGTTAAAATATGAAGTCGTGTTCAATATCAAATTTTGGACAGACAATTTAAAATTTCTCTTTAAAATATTTGACTAGAGCTCATGATTCTCAATACCATCAAAAATTACCTAATTCTGTGGCTGATTTACGCCCCCACGCAAGAACACTTCCACTTCCATGGTTCATTCATCCAACTAGATTCTTGTGACTTAAGTTTCAGAAATTCAAAATTGACAGGAAAGTGATTGGGATGACAGAAAATTCAACATTTTTGGTTCTGATGGGCATATAATAGTTTTAAAGGAAAAAATGAGGCATTTAATCCAGTGAATTTATGTGGAACAAGAGCTCCTCCACCTCCATGCTTCCACAGAGAGGTGTTCTTGCGGGGGAAGGGGGTTGTAAATAGGCTTCAGGAATTAGGTAATTTGGTATTTTTTGATGGTATTGAGAATCATGAGCTCTATTTAAATATTTTAAAGAGAAATTTTAAATTATCCTCTCAAAATTTGGATATTTCAGACGACTTCATTTTTTAACAGAATAATGACGCCAAGCGAACTGCTCTCAATGTACACTGCTGGTGTCTCTATAACTGTACCCAAAAGTTTGAAAACACCTGCTCAATCAATTTATTTAGCCCAGCAGAGCATATTTGGGGAGAACTAGATTTAAAATAAAAAGAAAACATGACATATAAACACATAATGGGAAGTAAAAACAATAATCACAGAAGCATGGAGGAAAATCAATGCAGAAATTACAAAAACTCAATAAATCTATATCAAGATGTCCAAAAGTTGTTGTGGACACTAAAAGATATCCTACTAAGTTCTAAATTAAGAAAGAAATACAATATTTAAAGCTATGTTGAGATTTTTGTTAAGTGTTCTAAGACTTTAGTGGCGTTATTTTTCAGGAGCTTTTTGATTATGAATTTTTAAAAATAATAGTTATACAATTTTTAAAAAAATAATTATGTCATTCCACCAAGAACAAGTTACAGATATAAAAAAATTACAATTCCAAAATATTAATTTTTAGTAGTCGGAAACAATAAATTTTTTAGGAAAGTGCAAGTGTACGAACACTTTTTGGGTTCACTGTATATACACAGAGATTAGAGTTTGATTCATAACACAGATATAACTAAATAATACATGTTCTGAAAATTTAAATTCAATATCTTAAAAATATTTTGTGTAGGGATCAGCATCTGGTTTTGTTAACTCCAATTCCAGTTTACTAATTATGCTATAACTTTGCTTCTAGATATCATAGAAACAAAAATAGAGTGTTTTTGGAATCTTAAATGTATAGTCTTTAAAATAAAAACACAAAAGTAATTTTTGAAAATTTTCACCAAAACTGCGAATTTTGGGTAGTCACATATCTTAATGAAATTTACTTGATTCATAATAAGTCACATTGTTGATTTTTTGGGCACTTGCTTATAGGCAAATAATAATTTAAGTATTCCTTTGCTACATTGGAATAGTTTTATTTTCATATTGAACTTTAAAATAGCTTGCATGTCTTGAAAAAGGCAAGCCTACAAAATAAATTTTTGTTTTCATTAGTAATCTTTTTAAGAGACTAATTTCTTGTAGATTTTAAAGAACTTTTCTAGCTTATTGGTAAACTTATGGAAAATGTCTTAAAAGTTCTCATAAAGAAATTTTTTCATTACATTTATTTTATGGTTTCTTTATTGTGACTATAGTGTTTTGTTTATTTGGATGAAAATAAATGAAGTATATATATCAGATTCTTTATATTTAACCCAATATAAATATATTTTATGCTTTTACGCATTAAAGA
Organism: Trichonephila clavata; assembly: GCA_019973975.1. NCBI lineage: Eukaryota > Metazoa > Arthropoda > Arachnida > Araneae > Nephilidae > Trichonephila > Trichonephila clavata. Next base: position 3,814 of record BMAO01033387.1, read on the forward strand.
AAGGTAGAGAAAAATTATGTTTTTACCATAAAATCTGGCATATCATGTATACCATCGTATTACATGCACTTATACTTTCAAGTAGCAATTTTTAATTTTTATGTTTATTTGCTGAAAATGTGCACCCCCATTTTCATGAAGAAACCTGAGATGTATGCGAGTCATGCTCTTAAAGTTTGAAAGTCATTTATTCTAAGCTTTAGTAAAAAATAGTATACATCTAGAAGTGCAACCCTTTAAGTTCATAAGGAATGCCATTTCTTTAATAACCATTATTTTGATCTATGTAGAAATCTAATTTTTTTCCTGTGCTCACATTTTTTAAAGCTCTTACTTTTATACCTGGTATATAACGTGCACGCATAAAATTCAATCTTATTTTTTGTGTTAAAAGTGTGCACCATAACACCAGATTTTACGATACATATTACCACAACAATGCCAATGTTCAAGATAACGTGCCAAGTTGGTGACCCTGGTTTTGCATGTGTCGTATGCGTCAGATGGACTACCATGTGTTGTATTACATATAATTTCACCAATATGGTTGCAATATTATGAAAGTACCAAAAATTAATACAGCTTGGGTACAAAAACTCCTGTATGCAGGTATGTTGTACACAAGTGAAAAAACATAAATCTTGGTATATATACTTACGTATTATCACAACCAATTGGTGACATTATATGAAACAAAGCACCTGTTTGCCAATTCAGCACGTTCAACACACAGGAACTCGGAGGGTACTTGTGTATTTTTGCGACAATCGCTGACTCTAAATAACTCGCTGAGTTGGCCACCCCGATTTCCTATGTGTGGTACACACTGAATTGGCTGCCAGGTGCTTCATTTCATATAATATCGCTAATAGGTTGCAATAAGACGCAATTACCAATCAGGGTTGCCAACTTGGTGTGTTATTATTAGATTTGGCATTTGTTGTGATAATACGTAATTTGTTCAGTCTGACGTATTTGAAGCACAATTAATTTAAATTATAGTTTTAAGAAACATGCTTTTTTATCAAACTAAAAAGTAAGAAATAAATCTTAATATAAGAATAAAATGATTAACTAGAAAATTAATGTCATCGTGGTAAAGGCGTGGGGTCCTCTGTACTACATTTTTACACTAACTCTGCATTTTGGAATAGAACTAGTAAGAAATTATAACAATTGATATTGAGCACCCCACTCTTTTATATGCAGTTATTATTTTTCCAGTTTCAATTTTATTTTTTTCTGCTTTTTTCTTGGCATTTCTAACTACCTTTTGTTCTATTTCTTTAAATCCTGGCATTCATATTTTTCTAATTGGTTTTCTATAAAAAAAAGTACTTATGTTTTTGCTTCTTAATGTAATTCCTTTTTTGCCAGGAATAAGCCATTCTTTTAAATTATTGTCATGTTGAGTTCTTAGTGGGAGACCATCATCATTGATTGAATACTATTGGATGCCAAAATTTTTGCAGCGATTTCAAAACCACTTCTAAAAGATGTTTAATGTGTAGTGTACTGATAGCAAATTAGTTCCTGTATATATTGTTCCAATGTGTGGTATTTTTTTAACTGTTGTTTTTATAAATGTGAAATTCAGGTAGACGTGCAATATTTATAAAAATTGTATTTTTTAAATCTTTTATCTTGTTTCTAAATTATGAATGCTTTATTTTTAATTTGCACTAATTTCATTTCTGCTTGTTAGTACAAATCTTGATTTTTAATGTTTCCACTCATAATTTGTTTTAAATTTTGATATAGCTCTGAATTTTTTTTTATACATATTTTATGGATAAAATTAATCTATGAATTTCATACATTTTGCACTTTCTGCCAAAGACCATTGGTTTCACATTGTAGCTTTGTCATTATGTTCTAAATACTCATACAGGCATAGCATATCACTACATGTGTTATGCTAAATTTTGTAGATAGTCATTTCGAAAAACTATATAATTATGAACAACCTTTGTAAAAATTTTACTCTAATGAGAAGTTTCAAAATTCCTTTCAGAACCAGCTATCTATAAATTCTGCAGTAAATAATTTAGATGACTCGCATATCCTAACATGTAATTTATTTGAAACAACACTGTTTGAAAGGCATTTTCACTCACATTTTGTAACTCAAAGACATGATTTGATAAAAAAATTAAAAAGTTGTTTATTTATGTACTTTTACACACTTTCCTATATTTACAATGTATATTACACTAAAACATAATCTGTTCTTCACAAATAAGGATGGAGTTGACTATAATATGGATTAGATAGTGTTTATAAAAAAAAATTTCACTTATATTCTTGTTTATTTTTTATGTATATATGTATGTGTACAATTTCCAGAATAAATATTTCAGCAATATGATTTTGGTTTGTTTTATTTTTCTTGTTAACAGTGAATAATTGAAAAAAGGTATTGAAAATAAAATTTTGTACAGCAAGTACCTTGGGATGTTATTTTTTCTTTTAAATGGGTGCAGAAAACTTCTCTAAAAACTCTTTCCAGTTGGTTAAAAACTTGTTTATTTTAAATGTTTTTTTATGCAAAAATGTACTGTTAGAGTTGTTTTTACATTCTTCTAAGGACTAAAATTTTTAAGTATTTTAATTAAAAAAAACATTATTTTAAAAACTATTATATTTGTTTTCTTTGGTGATAGGAAAGTGTAAAATCAGTTGCTTTAACAAAAAACGAGCTTAGTTTGTAATATAGCAATGCATTTTCTTTATTTCCATGTGGATAGGTTTCTATTTAAACAAAACAATTGATATAAAGAGTACTTACACACCTGGGCCTAATGAGTGTTACTTTAGTCAAAAGGTTTTTTTCTTCAGGTTACATAATATGTAAAAAAGCTATTTCTTTCTGGCATTGTTTTGAAATTTTTACTTAGAAAAATCTGTTATTTATCATAATGTTTCCTAGATATTTCTAATAACTTATTATTGAAGGGCTGAATTTTTTTAAATAAAAGTTAATTTTCTGCTTGTATATGATTTTAAGGAAACAATATAATGCTTCTAGAGAAATATAAATAATGAATCAAATTGCTTCTGGAACTAGTTCAAAATGCATACACATTTGTTAAACGATAACATCGAATTTATTTTTGCAGTTTTCAAAGATTTATATTTGCGGTATAAGTTCGAAGACATGCAGTTTGTGATCAAATAATAGTTGCATTTTTTTTTTCTTCGAAAAGTAATATTTTTGTTGATACTTGCGTATTGTCGCCACCGTATTGGCGACATTATATAAAACGAAGTACATGGTTGCTAATTCAGCGCGTAGGACGCATGCGAAATCGTTACTGCCAATTTGGCGAGTTACCTTTAACTTAGGCACTTTCGCGATAATATGCGAGTACCTTTTTGTTACACACAATAAATGTAAAATGAATTTTGATTTCGAAGTTAAGTGTAAAAATTTTATGAAATGAAAATAAAATAATACGTAAGATGTAGAAAGTGAATATTTACAACTCAGGTATCACATTTTTAAATCCCTTAAGATTTGGGTTAATAAATATTTTTCTGTTAAAAATTCATATTAGATACAACAGTACCGAAAATAAATGCTATACATACTCATTTTATTGTTTTAACTCATATTTGATACATTAACAGATTCAAATATGAGTGCATTATATACTCATATCGATCTTTCATTCTCAAAAATTTGATCCCGTAACAGGTTCAAAAATGAGAATGTACTTGTGTCTCAATATGAGAATATGCGATTCTCATATTTGAGTAAGCGTGCATCGCGGAGCTATTTTGAGAATGTGAAGTATTCAAAAGTGAGCTGTTTTCTCTCAGTTTTGAAAATCGTTTCTCGCAGTGTACCCACGGCCCCCAAGCTTTTATTTAAATGCGCTAAAAAAAATAAAAGAAACTTAAAAAAAAACTTTTTTTACTATTAACTTATAACGTCATTACACAATTTATATGATATAAAAGCTCATCACAAGATTAAATACTCGTTAAAAATTTAAAAATTAATTACTTGGAAAAATTTAAAAATTAAAAAATAAATCAGATCAAGTTATTTAATTTACTTGTTTATCTACGCAGGTAAATCTCGCGACAAGCTTTTATATCATAAATTGTGTAATGAGTTATAAGTTGATAGTAAAAAAAGGTTTTAAAGGAAAAGTTTATTTTATTCTTTTTAACGCATTTAAATAAAAGCTTGTTCTTTAAAAAGTTTTTTTTTTTTACTTTTTAGTTATCGCTGGACAGGTTTCTCAGTCTGTTCATCTCATTCAGCGCATCATTGTTGCTAGGGCGTTTGCCGGTTAATTTCGAACAATATTGCTCAGGGGTGGCGAAACTTTATGGATCAACGTGCCATTTTTTCTTGAGAAATATTTTATGAGATATGGACGTGCCACCATACAATTTTGACTTGTGATATTATTGGGAAAATAATAAACTAAATACTAGCAATTCAAAATAATTTGCTACGAAAAAACACGCTCTGCATTGTAAAGTATTAAATACAAAGGGTGATCAAATGAAAAGGTACGAAACGACATAAAAATGGAACAGTTAAATATTTGCATATTCCGCCAAGGGAGAATGTAGCGAGACATCTCGGGATGCCATTGGAGACTCTGACTGGGATCGGATCATGCGCGGGTGCCCGCATGCGCAGGAGAGAGCAAAGGCTCTTATAAAAAGCGGCGTCCAAATGATGCGAGCACAGAATTACTCGAGCATAGAAAAAACATTAACTCCGATGTGTACTGTGAGACACTCCGACGCCTACTCAGGTCCATCAAGAACAAAAGACCGGGGCTGCTCACGGAGGGTGTGGTTCTGCTCCATGATAACGCGCGTCCACACGTCTCCAGAGTCACACAAATGGAACTGGACAAGTTCCAATGGGAGACGTTGGACCATCCGTCCTACAGTCCGGACATGTCACCCTGCGATTTCCATGTGTTTGGTCCACTGAAGAAACACCTGAAAGGAAAGCGCTTCAACTCGGATGACGTACTCAAGGACACTGTGAAGGACTGGGTCTCGTCACAGCTACAGGAATTCTGGGAACAAGGAATCCTGCGGCTTGTTCATCAGTGGGATCGTTGTGCTCAGGCCTATGGTGTATATTTTGAATAAAGTCTATATTTGTACCCACCGTGTCGTTTCGTACCTTTTCATTTGGTCACCCCTTGTATTTTGTTATACGCGTAATTCAAATTAAAAAACAACAACATTAGTGTAACTTCCGTTGTTGCAGATTAGATGACAAATCACTTATATCAGGATTGTAAGGGGTGAACTTAGCAGAATGCATGCTGAGTTGGAGTCATCTGCCAAAACGGTTTCTAAGCGAGTTTTTGATGTTATTCATCTCTGAAAATAATGACTCGCAGACACAGTTAGATGAAAATAGGGTTAAAGTAGCATATGTGAACCAGCTGCTTCAAACAGTTAAATGTGTGTGGAATTGAGTTCCATGTTTACAAAATTTCGTTATTCGCACTTTGCCTTGTATTGCAACAACAACAACTTGTATTGCTTGTTAATCTTCTTGTTTCGATCAATTCCAACTTTTTTTGTTTCAATAAATTTTGAATCCATATTGAACTAGACTGGAAATCAATCATTTGCCTTTCAAATTCTTCAATTTCCAGCCCCTCGAATTGGAATAAGTTCAGTTTACCAAATAAAGTCATATCAGAGAACATAATAAACTTGAGCGTTTCCAATAATTCTTTGAACTGAGAAAATCTCGCTGAAAATTCCTTGATTGACCAATCAATTGCAGAAATATTTTGAACTAAAATGCAAACCATTTTGTTCGGATGTGTGCTCAAAATATTGTGTCGCGAGCCATTGGTTCTCCATCCTTGGTTTAGCTGAATTAATTCACTCAAAAAGGGTATTAGACGAAAAACAGATTTTTTTAAAAAAAATCCGTAGATTTTAAGGAAATTTTTTAATTATCGTACAGATTTCGAATAATTATGTTTTATACACGAAAAAAAGTTTCTTGAGATTATCTTTATAAATGACGAAGTTATTAAATGTTTAATTAAAAATGTGAGTATTTTTTGAAAACTTGTAAGAAAAAAAGTTTTTGGTATTTTATTTTTTAAATGATCGATTTTAAAAGAGCACAGCACGAGCTGTTTTAGTACGGAATGTCGATTCATTTAAACGAAAAAAAAAAACGCATGCGCAATGTTTAGACATCCTTTTCATAAAAATGTACCGAATTTAACTAATTTTTTAAAAAAATCTTAGAAAATACAAATATTATTATTTTGTAAAAAACATTATACCGTATCGTGGCAAAATAAAGGATCTTTCCAATTCTATAATTGTTTTTTCACTGAGTTTCAAAGATAAAATTAGATCGCTGTTTTAAAAACGTCAAAACTCCAAAAAAAATTTCCCCTCGTCTCGGTCTTCATTTTGCGTCGCCGAGCACAGCGGAATAAACAGCCCACAGGGGTAAAACAATTATGTGTTTTAAGATTTTTAATTAATATCTTTATAACTTTTTTCAAAATTGGAATATAAATAGTCAAAACATGCATTGTCATCCAAACTAAACGTGTGTACAAAATTTCAGCACAATCATTTGAAGATATCAGCTTAAAAATTGAGTTGCAAGATTCCACCCAAGCAAGAAACAGAGATTGCATGTTAAATAGAAGCTTGTAATAAAAAAGGCAACATTTTAATTTCATATTATTCATTTTCTTAATCACCTCATGAGGGCTGCTAAGATATCTTGACTCTTTCTTCAAAAAGAAATTATTAGTTTATCTTAAATAATCCGACTATCGATTCGAAACCGACGAAAGATGTATAAACACGGAAATTCTTAAATGCTACAAAGTTAGTATTTTGTTATTTTGATTGGCATTCTTCACTATCGATAAGAAAATAAAAAAAAAAATATATTTTATTTATTATAAATAAAAGCATCGTACATTAACAAATTTTTAATAAATTAGGGCTTTGATATTTTTTAATGAATTTTGTTTGACATTACAATGCAAAATTAGAATTTCTGGCAAATATATTCAAAGGGCTTTCGCATTTATTTAAATTGATCAAAATATATGCAGGAAATAATGAAATGACAAAAAATTACGCAGTTAAAAACAAAACCTTGTCGAGAAAAAAAAAGGAAAATTAAAATTTTTTAATAGGGGGAACAGAAATGAAAGAATAAAAGAGATTAAGCACTGTGTCTAACATATGATATCGCATTGCTTACTTTGCAGAATTTTTTTGATAATCACTCGAGATATTCCCCGTAAAAGTGCTTTTTTTTTAAAAAATCACCTGTAGGTTTTGATGATGCGTAGATAAAAAACGGCTGATGCTGAAATTTTTTCCTCTGATAGTGTTTCATTGTCAAAAGAAAATTTATATAAACTCTATAAAGTCATTGATGGACTTTCAACCTGTCGACAGATAAGGCTTCATTTTTTTAAAAAAAACTTATTTTCAATAAATGTGTCGTGAGCAGATTCTTTTTTCTAGTTTCTGAAAGATAACATAGACGTGACGGCACACTGAGATTTAATAATACCCAGAGCAATGTAAACTATTTTTTAAAGTGAGATTTGAAAGGATTCCCAGTGTGATATTTTTGATAAAGCATCCTCGCTGTGAATTTGTTCGGAGTTGCAGCCACCGCGAGCATGTTGACTTTGTTACTCGCGTGTGCTTCGGTTGTTTTCGCCGTTTACGCTTTTCTCTACCTGAAGCACAAGGCTCACATAAAAAAATTCAAGAACGTTCCCGGCATTGCCCCCGTCACAGTGTTTGGAAATCTGTACGAAGTAGCCACGATATATTCAAAAAAACTGCCGCACCATCCAGGAGTTTGTAAGTAAGCAGTTTTGGATTCTTCTGCCTTTCTCAATTTTTGAATTGTATGACAACTGAGCAATTAAGGTATTTATATATACATTTATGTATCACTGACATACGTAATACATAGCACAGTTTGGAGTTTTTCTAGGAAAGTTCCAGCTTTTTTTGAAATAATCTTTCTGTTAATAATATTAATTCAAAGTTTATCTTATGCGTTTATACACTGATTAAACGTTTATGACTTCTTGTATACATGTACGTGTGTGTGTAAATATATAATTTTTAATATGCAAGTGGCGTGGAAATTGCGGAGTGCCTATCTCCAAAGGGGATGTACCTCCTCATCAGAATTTCTAATGATAGTAACATAAAGTGGTGTGATTTAATATAGAAAAAATTCAAGTAATTAATGTGTATAGAAATAATTTAATGAGCAATGGCATAAAGCCTGCTAAATAAAAACAGCGAGCGGACGTAGTCCGCCCACCATGAAACAAAAAACCCAATCAGCGGTTTTCCCCCGGGCGGACAAAACCTCCCGGGAATTTGAGTGAGCCTACTTCCAGATTAACGATTTTCAACTGCTTTAAGCTCTTTTTAAGAGCGTTTTATTTAATTTTAATATTTCACATCTGGAAAGTATTTAATTTTTATTAATTTTCAAATGCAATAGTTTTTATTTCTAGTATTTTTATTTACACTGGACAATAATTAGATTAATTACAGTCACCTAAAAATACCTGACAGGAGATTAGAGTTCGTTAAGGACTATGTGCTCCATTCACTATTCCGAATTGAATTTGAGTGACCAGGGCTTCTCAATCCCGCTGGTGGGTGTGAAAACAGAAGGGACGCTCTGTGATTGGTCGAGTGGCCGGTACGAAAGGAGATTCAGACAACTGACGTAAGAATTCCTGAAGATGAAAAAACTATTGTGGGGAAATTAAAAATAATGGTACCTACTTGCACAAATGCCATAGAACAACCAGTTGTTGTTTGAAAAAATGCGAACGGGCAATGGGTCAGCTCGCGGTAGAGTAATTTAAAGTAGGGAATGAAGTCATTTACAAATAATAAAAATGAAAGAAAATAATGACAGACCCAGCAAAAATAAATAAAGGTCTCCCGAAGAATTTTAGGAGAATCGATAAAAATTTGGGCTGGGGAGAAGGTATAAAAACGTGAGTAAAAATAGAGTAAAAATAGGATTTGATCTTTGAGATCGAGCTTGGTACGGTCGCGTTTGTTATACGCTCCGTGCTACCTTTCACGTGTTCACTGCCCAGGTCCAGATTGAATAAATTAGGCGTACCTATAGCTCTTTTAAGATCTGTAAGGATAGGGCGTCAACTGTCTGTGACTTGTGTTGTATTTATACAGCTTTCCTCATTTTATCTACCTCCTCAACTAACCTCCTAACGACTCGGAAATGGCCTCTGACCAACCTTCGGAAATGGAATTTGCACACAATGCCTCTCTCCCATCCTCCAGATCCTCTACTCCAACTATGAACAACTGCGAAAGGCTCCAGTATGCTCAAGCCGAACTGAGAAATTCTCAATACTACACAGCAACATTTCTCACACCATCGACTCCATAGCTCCCTATGCCTCTGAAGAAGACCCGGAACTCGCTGACCTCTACATCAGACAAGCATACCTCAACTCCAGAGAACAACAAGCGGTAAGTGAGTTTAGCTCTCTTCCTCGCTGTAATACTCCTGGCTGTCAAATTCACCACACCCCAGTAAATTCTCCAACAAAATCTGAAAATAATGACTTTCCTGAATTACCCAAAAATAATAGTACTAAAAGGAAGGAAAGCGAAGATGGCTTCATCTCGCCTACTCCCAGACATACATTCAAAAGACAACTTCTAGACCTCTCTAACTTTAATTTAAACACCAATAATAAATTTAATGAACTGAATGTTAACGAAACGGATATAGCAGGAACTTCTCAACACACAACTAATTTAAAATCACCCGCATCTAGCCCAAACAAAATCACTAACAAAGGGATCACAAACACACCAAACTCTCTCCCACCCCCGGTTTTCCTAAAAATTGATACTCACTGCATGAAACGACTCAAAGCACTCACGGAAATAATCCCAACCCTCCGCAGCAGAAAAACCGGTGAACTTATTAGACTTTACACCAACAACTACGACGACTATCGCATCCTAAATGATTCAGTAGAAAAACTAAAATACGATTTTTTTGTAATAAAACCCAAACACGAAAGGCCAATCAAGGTCGTTATAAAAGGACTCCCCAAGGACACTAAAACTAAGGACATACACGAAAACCTAACCGATCTCGGCTACACAATTGAAAAAGTCACCCAACTAATAGGACGTATCACCAAACAGGAACTATCAGTTTTTCTCATAACTCTTCCCCGCAATCTTCATAACTTAAAAATATTTCATCTTACTCATTTATGCTACTTAATGGTAAGAGTTGAAGGGTACAATGGCAAAGGGGTTACCCAATGCTATTCGTGCAATACCTTCCATCACACTGCCGAAAATTGCCACTTTATCCCACGATGTCTGAAATGCGGCGAGGCACATCAAACTCACGAATGTGCAATAGAGTAGAAAAAACCTACTGCATAAATTGTCATGTGTACGGACACATGGCAAATTGCACTAAATGCCCTCTCTACCCTAAAACTCGCAAAGGATCCAACACCACCCCTAACAATTACTCCTCAGCAGTAGACAGTTTAATCAGACCCAACACATCATATGCTCAAGCTTCCAATAACTCTAAAACTGCTAACTCTAAAAATCCACACCAGATGACGACACACTCAAGAAGAAATCCTGCTATATCCTCTCAAAATCAGGCCAATCAAATTGTAAGTCAACTCCCAGCTAACAATATGAATGACGAAGAAAATACCCCACAAGCAATAATTCTAAAAACTCTACAACAAACAATTCAAGCTCTTACAATCTTAACACAGCAAGTCGTAGCTATATCCTTTAATAATCCTACCCCTCAACCCAAAAAAAACAAACAAAAATAAACTAACCAAACAAGAATTACACGCCCTATTAGAGGCATATCTTAATAATGATGATGAATAAGTACAATTTGATTGGCCTTAAACTTTGCTCATGGAATGCAAACGGCATATTAAATAAAATTATGGAATTTAAAATTTTCGTAGAGAAGTACTCTCCCGATCTTATTCTTATGCAGGAAACACATCTGAGACCTAAACACAACATTAACATCGCAAATTACATCTGCTACCGCAACGACCGCATTACGGACGGACCCGAGCACGGTGGTACTTTAATTCTTATTAAACGCAATATCCCGCACTTTAACTTACCCACTCCTACACTCCATCACACTGAGGCTACAATTATTGTTCTCACTCCCCCTATTCTAAATCCTATCTCAATTATTTCTGTCTACGTTCCGCCTCGTTCGGACGATAGAATGTTTACAATAGACTTTGAACAACTCATTCAGACCAATAGTAATTGTGTGATCTTTGGTGATTTGAACGTCACACACAAAGAGTGGAACTGCTCAGTCAACTCCACCCGAGGAAAGCAATTAAAAACTTTCACGGATCTTCTTAACCTTACAATTGCATACCCTGACTCCCCTACCCGATTTGGCTACGGGACTGCTAATATCTTAGACATAGCCATAATTAATAACTTTCACTACCCATTCTCTATAGACTCCATCCCTGAACTTTCCTCGGATCACAACCCTGTATTTTTAAAATTTTCTCTTTCCACACCTTTTCACAATGACAATTCTAGAGCAGTTACCACCTGTTGGTCAAATTTTCGTAATAATCTAAAAAATTCTATTCGTTTGTCTGATTTCAAAGGCATTCGAAATCCCGATGTGCTGGAATCCAAAATATCTCTTCTCTCTGCCACCGTGAGCTCCGCCCACCACCATGCCTCTAAACCAATAGAAAACAAGAAGCAAACTTTCACTCCAAATCACATCCAAGACCTAATTTGCTCGAAAAATAAAACTAAAAGAACTTACAATAAAACCTTAAATCCTACACACAGAACTAATTACTACAGATTACAAGCACAACTAAAAAAACACTCAAAAACACTCACAACAAACGTGGGACAATAGACTAGAAGCACTCAATAAAATAGACAACAGCCTATGGCAGAGTCAGAAATTCTTCCGTAGAAAGCGCACTAATATTCCTAACCTCACAAGCTCCTCTGGCATCGCTAACAGTGATGAACAGAAAGCGAATCTACTTGCCACTACTCTCAAAGATAACTTCTCAGAAAATAAAAGGCCTGATGGTGAATACCCTATTGATAATAAGATCACTAACACTCTAGAAAATTTCTTCTCGCTCTCCTCATCACCCCTACTAACCCAGATGAAATTACTAATTACATTAAAACTCTCTCCAATAATAAAGCCCCAGGTAAAGACAATATTTCTAACAAAATGGTTAAAAACTTCCCCCTCAAAATTATTCTATTATTAACCTTTTTAATTAACAAGATTCTTTTTCTTAGACATTTTCCTAACAACTGGAAAAGTGCAATTGTATTTCCAATCATAAAGCCTAATAAAAAAGTCACTCCCCAGAAAGTTATCGTCCCATCTCCCTACTAAGTATCTTAAGTAAAATTACCGAGCATATTATTCTCAATAGATTAACTACGTTCACTAACAATAACAATTTCATTAATCCTAACCAATATGGATTCACCAGGCATCTTTCCACCTATCACCCGCTGCTCAGATTGACTGAAAAGATCTCTTCTGGATTTCAGAGAGGCAGGTCCACTGGGCTGTCTTTCTGGACATTCAGAAGGCCTTTGACAGGGTCTGGGTCAGCGGCCTCATTTATAAACTTATAACTAACAATTTCCCACCTGCTTTAATACATCTAATTAATTCGTACCTGTCAATAGATCCTTTAATGTTAAAGTCAATAATACTCTTTCCTCTACTATTTTTATTAATTACGGTGTTCCACAAGGAAGCCTACTTGGTCCATTACTATTCAATATCTATATAAACGACATCCCAACTCACAAACTAACCATCACTAATATTTATGCGGATGACACTGCCATTTCTGCTACCTATAAAAATCATGACACTATCACAAAAGCTCTCAACGCACATCTACACCTACTCGAAAATTACTTTAACACCTGGAAAATTAAAATAAACATAGATAAAACAATAGCAGTAATCTTCACTAGGAGGAGAAAGCCTTGCACACCTCCCACCCTGTATACCACACCACTACACTGGTCTCAGAGTACGAAATACCTAGGACTAATCCTAGAAAAAAATTTAACATGGAAACAACACATCATACATGCGCGTGATAAATTCCGGAACGCAGTACGCTCAATTTACCCCTTAATATGCCGGAATTCTCATTTGAACCTATACAACAAAGTACTTCTCTACACTTCCGTTTTGTGGCCCATTTTAACTTATGGTTGTCCTGTGTGGGGATATGCAGCAGATTCTAACATTAATCTTTTAAATTCTGTCCAAAACTCTCTCATTAGAAGCATCGCCAAAATTTGTAGATACACCAAAAATAAAGAAATTTATAAAGTTCTCAAAATACCTATCTTTAAAGCTCACATTCAAAATTTAGCCAGTAAGTTTTTCGACAATTTACCTAACACCAATAATTCAAATATTTTAAACTTAGAAAACTACAATCCTAATATCAATAGTAAGAGACCCAGAAGAATTCTACTGGACTCCTACAATCCCCCTAATTTAATTTATTGTGTCATTCCCATTTGGCGAATGATCCCCTCTTATCTAAATTTTTCTCATTTTCACACATCTTTTCCTACTCAGTTACTTTAATTTCTCAGCGAACCACACAGGCAACCAACTTCTTTTCTTGCTTATTTTTATTTGTAAATATCTCTTCGACACCAGGACAGCGAATAGAGTGCTAACTCACCAATCCCTTCCATCCAATAACAGACGAGCTCCTCCTCTGTTAGCAAGATCCTATAAACTTTTTCCAATTCCACATAAATTACCCTGCTTAGCCACTCCAACTTTCTACATCCATAACAACCAATCAGGACACTCAAACTCCATAAAGGCTTATCAACAGCAAGAGCACAACACAATCAGTATGGGACGGAGGAACGCTTCGCGTTCCAGTTTCCCAATGATGTTCAGCGTCAATTCAATTCAGAGTAAAAATAGAGGGTCCCGTGCTACCATCTGGTGGCCGGGAGAGGAGGTAGAGAATGATCTGAGCGCAAAATGGAATCAAAGAGGCCATCCTTCCGGTTCCTGACCGCGCCAGATCATGCATCAGATAAGCTTTAAACCGTGACTCCCTGCACGGTGCTAGGTAACTACTTGAGAAAACAGGGGAGTTAAGCTATAAGTCGAATAATGTAGGAAATAGAATTTAAAAAAATTAAGAATCCCAACGCTAAGAGTAAATTTAGACCCTAAGCCTTTTGGCAAAGGGAAAATTTTCAAAATGCTGGTCAAGAATGGCTATGGGCCTTTTAAGCGAAGATGACACAGCCGGATCATTTTAATATGCTCCATTTGAGAAAAAAATTGTTGTAATACTAAAGATTAAAATATATAATTGAAATTTTGAAAACTTTTCCCATTGAGGACTGCTTTTTAAAGAAGTGCTTTTTAACCATGTTATAGCTAGCTAACCTTCCCTCTTTCGGCTAACAACTCTGATCAAAATTCTAAAAAATAAAGGATATAAATTCTAAATCCCTTCTTAATAAAAAAAAGTTACATACCTAAAAAACATTAAAAAATGCTTAAATTATACCTGAATCAAAGAATAAATAAACCAGTTATTGTTGGATTCAGTAATTTAAATACAAACCTCACACAAAAAATAAAGGCCGACTGGTAGTAAAATTAAAAAATGTAAAATTATTTTCAAACTATAATTGTTAAAAGTGAAATGGTCTGGGAATAGTATTAAAAACATGTGTGAAATTTCTTACTGTGATGACAATATACTAGTTATAAATATTTCATAAATATTATTTCTATAAGCTAGAATACCTCCATCTAAGATTTTAGAAAGGAGAGAGGTATTTATATATATGTTACCGGCAAAGTATATATATATGTGGGAATCTAACCGAAATCTTCCGAAAAAGTTAAGATTCTTCAGATGGCTGGATTTTTATTTTTGGCAGGGTGTGTGTCTAGGGGTTTTTTAGGATGTGTGGGTTAACTGTGAGAAATAAATTAGACAATATAGATTAAAGAAACTCATTTATTATGAACTATAGGAGAGTATTTACACGGGGAATATTATACAGAAAGGAAATTAAGACATGCAATCATTTAAAAATATGGGAACATTAATATAGGAAAGATAGATAATTCCTTTTAGGAGGACGTTAAAGATCAAATGAAACTCATTATTGGATGCGTAGGTGACTTACTGCCAGTTCTGGCGAAGAAACGTGGACGCGCTGATGCGATGCTTACTACACTGAGAAAGATGTTCAAACTGAGAAAACAGCTCACTTTTGAGAATACTTCACGTTCTCAAATTAGCTCCGATGCACGCTATATCTAAATCTGAGAACTATTCTATATTGATATTGGCACATTTCTATTTCTTTGAACATGGGATCAAATTTTTGAGAATGGAAGACGATATGAGGAGATGGCGACCATTTTGAATTTGTTAATGTATCAATATGATAAAATAAAATGAGTATGTATAGCATTTATTTTCTATAATTGTTACCCATATGAATTTTTAACAGAAAATATTTATTAACCCAAATCTATGATCAAAATGTGATTCTGAGTTGTAAATTTTCACTTTCTACATCTTTATTTATTATTTTATTTTCATTTCATGAATTTTAATTTAACTTGAAATCAGTATTTTACATTTATTGTGTAACAAAGGTAATTTGTTATTATCACAAGAAAGTGCCTGTTAAAGATATAACTCAAATTTGGTAGTAACGATTTCGTATGTGTCCTAATGTACAAGAATTAGCAACCATGTACTTGTTTTATATACGTCGCTACTACGGTGGCGACAATACGCAAGTATCAACAAGTATTACTTTCGAAGAAAAATGCAACTATTGATTCAAACTGCATGTCTTGAACTGAATGCAAATAAATCTTGAAACTGCAAATAAATTGATGTGTTATCGTTTAACAAATGTATGCATTTTGAAACTAGTTTGAAGCAATTTGATTCATTATTTATATTTATGTTTCTAGAAGTATTGTTTTAAAATCATATACAAGCAGAAAATTACCTTTATTTAAAAATTCATTCTTCAATAATAAGTTAGAAATATCTAGGAAATACATAAATAACAGATTTTTCAAGTAAAAATTTCAAAATAATGCCAGAAAGAAAAGAGTTTTTACATTATGTAACCAGCACACGTAACTGTCCAGCTACGA
>BMAO01033388.1:0-21295 GCA_019973975.1 Trichonephila clavata
AGTGCTGAATTTGTAAAGTTGAGTGAATATTAACGTCGACACGAGCAACACGATGCCTTTTGGGGACGGTCCGCGTAATTTTGAACCATGGTGAAGTGACGCGGACGACAACTGAGCTGGCACCCCCTCTCCAAGATACCACACCACACCAATGGGAGGACGTTTGAGATCTCGACATATTTTACGTGCATCCCGCCCCTGCACGGCAGGTCTTCAGTGGTACTAGGATCGAGAATTTGTGAAGAGAAGGGAAATTGTTAAGGAACAAAGCCATGACACGCACTCACGGGTCATGCACTGACATCGTACGCGTCAAACCCACACCAAAGTGTTGGAATAGAATAAAGGGAGGAAATTAACATGGGGATTAAGTTATACCCTCGGTATAAGCCCGTGCAACGCCGGGCTTAGAGGAGAGGAAAAAACATAGAAGCCAAAGTTACTTCGAAAAAGAATATTGGTCTTGCTGATTTTGTGAAGAGAACGGAAATTTTTTCTAAAAGTAGAGAAAGTCCGTGCAACGGAGGGCCATGAAAGCTAGTCTTACACTATTAAAATTCGAAGGTAAACAAACGTATCTATCTATCTATGTATGTATGTGCGTCTATCTTCTCACGAACAGCACCACGCAGAAAGTCGCGGAAGGTACCAAAAGATCGGGAATTTTTCGGGGAAGCCGTATTGCCTATTTATATTCCGATATTGTAATTAGTTAAAAAGATATTAATTAAAAACCTTAAAACGCCTAATTGTTTTACTCCTGCCGGTTGTTTACTTGGCGGAACTTCCCTTCCGTTTCGGCCGAGCGGTAATCTTACGTTTTCCACCATTTTAAAATTGTCATCTAATTTTCGGTGTCAAAATGAGACAAAAAATAATTACAGAATAAGAAAGATCATTTATTTCGCCACGACACGGTATAATTTTATTTGTAAAATAACGATATTTTCTATTTTTTTTCGAATTTTTTAAAATAGTGTTAAAACAGATGCGTTTTAATGAAAATTATATCTAAATCGTTGGGTATGAATTACTTTTCGTGTTATTAAATCGATATTCTACACTAATTAACTTCAAGCCTTTCTCTTTTAGATCCATTCATTTAAAAAATAAAATTCGCAAAACCTTTTTTTTAAAGAATTTTTAAAAAGTAGTCTTACTTTTTACTTCACATTGAATAACTTCGTCATTTATGAATATAATCTCACAAAACCTTTTTTCCGTGTGTACAGTAATATTATCCGTAACATATACGAAGATTGAAAAAATCGCTTCAGAATTACGGATTTTAAAAAAAAACATTGTGATTTTCGTAAACTTATGTTTTTTTTTGAGAAATATATTAAAAAGCAGTAATTTGTACATTTTTTATTTCAAAGTACGTTATTTTTGCAAGTAGTTGGTGATGTTTGAGAGCATTAACGTAAAAATTACGTCCTTAAAATAAAGGTAATGATTTTTTAAAATAATTTAAAATACGTGATTTTACATTTAGCCAAACATTAATTAACTGTCTGGTGGCGGAGAGCTCAGAGCTCCCGCTCCACTCAAGACTATAACTGCAGCACTGCCGTGCGTGGTCAATGCAAAGGAGGGTGTACGCCTCGCAGAAACCCGCCGGTCGCTCTTTTCATACTTGTCTTAAATTTTTTCTCCTACTGGACATTGCGTCGTCACACATTACTTTTCGTGTTATTAAATTGATATTCTACACTAATTAACTTCAAGCCTTTCTCTTTTAGATCCATTCATTTAAAAAATAAAATTCCCAAAACTTTTTTTTAAAGAATTTTTAAAATGTAGTCTCAATATTTCCTTCGCATTGAATAACTTCTTCAATGATTGAATTGACTTGCTGCATCACCACTCATCTGAAATTTACTTCATTTTCAGTGCTGCCATTATGTAAGCAAATGGTATGTCACAATTAATTGCTAAATGAGCAATTTTAATCAATTTTATTAGAAAATACTTAATAAGTTATTTTTTTATAATATACTTTTTTTCGCAGATACGTGTTTAAATAATTTAATTAACACAGAGTGGAATGAAAAACTATAAAATTAAAATTAAAAAAATTAAATGTTTTTATCAAATAGTATTCTTTTTTTTTGAATGTTTTTTTCAGTGAATGTTAACATATAACTAGGTTTTATCGCCAAAATTGGATTTTTAACACTTACATATGTTTAATCAAACACCCAAACGTTTCAAGAATTATCTGTAGAATTTTTTTATTAGTATTTATTGATAATGGATTTAAATTAATATATTTTTTTAAAATCAAAGGAATGTTTCTATTATTTTATTATTAAATTAATTATTTGTTAATAAAAAGTATATCGCCTATTATTTAGGATAAAAATACGTTCTAGAGAGACATTTTTAAGCTAACTGTAAGTAACGATTGATTGATTAATGAAAACCTGAAAATTATTTTATTATTTTAGATTCCTAAAAACTATCTATTATAAAATAAATGATTTTTTTTAAATCAAGCATCAGAATAGTTTTATGAGTTTTTATGAACATTATTTCTAAATCGTTGCGTTTGAATTTATTTTCGTGTTATTAAATCGATATTCTACACTAAGTAACTTCAAGCCTTTCTCTTTTAGATCCATTCATTTAAAAAATAAAATGACAAAAACTTTTTTTTGCGATTTTTTAAATATTAGACCAAATTTTTACTCAACGTTTAATAACTTCGTTATTTTTTAAAATTATCGCACGAAACATTTTCTTCGTGTGTAAAAAAATATCATCTGTAATCTGTACGAAGATTGAAAAAATTGCTTAAAAATTACAGATTTTAAAATTTTTTTTGTGATTTTCGTAAAGTACCGTTTTTGCGATCATGAAAAGTTTAAAAAAAACACTGGGAAGATTTTTTGAGTTTTTTGCGCATGCGCGGTAGAATTAGTGAAGGTCAATGTTACGTTTCAGTTTTTGAACGAATTATAATAAAACACTCAAAATACTTAAATTAATCATTTAATAATTTCTTCATTGAAAAAAGATAATTGCATGAAACTTTTTTCCCGTGTGTCGAACATTTCAAAAAATCCTCTGAATTTTCCTTCAAGATTTAAAGTAGTAGTAAAATTTGGTAATTCTAAAAATTTATACTTTCTGTCTTTTTTTCAGCATACAACTATTTTTAAAAAGACTACATTTTCGTTTCCGGGAAATAAAAAATTGCAACGAAAGAATTGGAAAGTGAGTGGGTGATTTTAAAATTCACCCTGTTTGCCTATTCGAAAATTTTTGGTGACGGACCTCGAAATTTTCAACCATTCTCAAGTGACGAGAACGACACCTGAGCTTTCACCCATCTTTGATAATTACCACACCACACCAACGCAAGAACAAATTTCGAAAAAGGGAGTTTTTATGACATAGTGAAAGAAATCACTCACATCACGCGCATACACACACACACACACAAGTGCTATCGGCCTGAGGGAAACACGAAATTTCCATGGGGATGAAATTATTCACTCAGGAAAAGGAAAGAATTGGAAAGTGAGTGGGTGAATTTTAAATTCGCACTGTTTACCTATTCGAGGGTTTTGGGTGACGGACCTCGAAATTTTCAACCATGCTCAAGTGACGAGGACGACACCTGAGCATTTACCCATCTTTAAGAATTACAACATCACACCAACGCAAGAACAAATTTTGAAAAAGGGTGTTTTCATGAGATTGTTAAAGAAATCACTCACATAGCACACACACACACACACACACACACACAACACACACACACACACAAACACACAAGTGCTATCGGCCTGAGGGAAACACGAAATTTCCATGAGGGTGAAGTTATTCACTCGGTAAAAGCCCGTGCAACGCCGGGCTGAGCGGAGAGGAAAGAAACAAAGAAATCAAGGTAATTTCGGAAAATAATACTGGAAGTGCTGAATTTGTGAAGTTGAGTGAATATTAACGTCGACACGAGCAACACGATGCCTTTTGGGGACGGTCCGCGTAATTTTGAACCATGCTGAAGTGACGCGGACGACAACTGAGCTTGCACCCCCTCTCCAAGATACCACACCACACCAATGGGAGGACGTTTGAGATCTCGACATATTTTACGTGCATCCCGCCCCTGCACGGCAGGTCTTCAGTGGTACTAGGATCGAGAATTTGTGAAGAGAAGGGAAATTGTTAAGGAACAAAGCCATGACACGCACTCACGGGTCATGCACTGACATCGTACGCGTCAAACCCACACCAAAGTGTTGGAATAGAATAAAGGGAGGAAATTAACATGGGGATTAAGTTATACCCTCGGTATAAGCCCGTGCAACGCCGGGCTTAGAGGAGAGGAAAAAACATAGAAGCCAAAGTTACTTCGAAAAAGAATATTGGTCTTGCTGATTTTGTGAAGAGAACGGAAAATTTTTCTAAAAGTAGAGAAAGCCCGTGCAACGGCGGGCCATGAAAGCTAGTCTTACACTATTAAAATTTGAAGGTAAACAAACGTATCTATCTATCTATGTATGTATGTGCGTCTATCTTCTCACGAACAGCACCACGCAGAAAGTCGCGGAAGGTACCAAAAGATCGGGAATTTTTCGGGGAAGCCGTATTGCCTATTTATATTCCGATATTGTAATTAGTTAAAAAGATATTAATTAAAAACCTTAAAACGCCTAATTGTTTTACTCCTGCCGGTTGTTTACTTGGCGGAACTTCCCTTCCGTTTCGGCCGAGCGGTAATCTTACGTTTTCCACCATTTTAAAATTGTCATCTAATTTTCGGTGTCAAAAGGAGTCAAAAAATAATTACAGAATCGGAAAGATCATTTATTTCGCCACGACACGGTATAATTTTATTTGTAAAATAACGATATTTTCTATTTTTTGCGAATTTTTTAAAATAGTGTTAAAACAGATGCGTTTTTATGAAAATTATTTTTAAATCGTTGTTTATGAATTACTTTTCGTGTTATTAAATCGATATTCTACACTAATTAACTTCAAGCCTTTCTCTTTTAGATCCATTCATTTAAAAAATAAAATTCCCAAAACATTTTTTTTAAAGAATTTTTAAAAAGTAGTCTTACTTTTTACTTCACATTGAATAACTTCGTCATTTATGAATATAATCTCACAAAACCTTTTTTCCGTGTGTACAGTAATATTATCCGTAACATATACGAAGATTGAAAAAATCGCTTCAGAATTACGGATTGTAAAAAAAACATTGTGATTTTCGTAAACTTATGTTTTTTTTTGAGAAATATATTAAAAAGCAGTAATTTGTACATTTTTTTTATTTCAAAGTACGTTATTTTAGCAAATAGTTGGTGATGTTTGAGAGCATTAACGTAAAAATTACGCCCTTAAAATAAAGGTAATGATTTTTTAAAATAATTTAAAATACGTGATTTTACATTTAGCCAAACATTAATTAACTGTTTGGTGGCGGAGAGCTCAGAGCTCCCGCTCCACTCAGGACTATAACTGCAGCACTGCCGTGCGTGGTCAATGCAAAGGAGGGTGTACGCCTCGCAGAAACCCGCCGGTCGCTCTTTTCATACTTGTCTTAAATGTTTTCTCCTACTGGACATTGCGTCGTCACACATTACTTTTCGTGTTATTAAATCGATATTCTACACTAATTAACTTCAAGCCTTTCTCTTTTAGATCCATTCATTTAAAAAATAAAATTCCCAAAACTTTTTTTTAAAGAGTTTTTAAAAAGTAGTCTCAATTTTTCCTTCGAATTGAATAACTTCTTCAATGATTGAATTGACTTGCTGCATCCCCACTCATCTGAAATTTACTTCATTTTCAGTGCTGCCATTATGTAAGCAAATGGTATGTCACAATTAATTGCTAAATGAGCAATTTTAATAAATTTTATTAGAAAATACTTAATAAGTTATTTTTTTATAATATACTTTTTTTCGCAGATACGTGTTTAAATAATTTAATTAACACAGAGTGGAATGAAAAACTATAAAATTAAAATTAAAAAAATTAAATGTTTTTATCAAATAGTATTCTTTTTTTTTTGAATGTTTTTTTCAGTGAATGTTAACATATAACTAGGTTTTCCCGCCAAAATTGGATTTTTAACACTTACATATGTTTAACCCTCTGAGAGGGTGAGGCTCTAATTGAAACTCATTCAAAAGTGGTCTACTTTTTCAAAGCTGGCGGTAGCGAAACTGTTCATGTTTATTTTTGGGAACTGCTTCGAAAATGCACCACAGTTTTATGCCTTCCCCCCTTTAAGATACGGGAGGTCTACAAGCACTTTTGTAGGGGATGATTTTATTGCTTTTTCGGTTTCTGTGTTGTTGGAAAGGGGAGATTTCTCATTCATAGCTGTTGCCTTGGGAGAAAATTGTGTGATGAACGTTGGATCCACATCACGGCGAACAGAAACCATCCAATTTGTTGAATCATAGTAACAAGCAAATAAAGGATAAAAAATAAAGATTTAAAGAAATGGCGAGTTAAAAGTTGAAAAATATTTTTAATAAGCAAAAGAAAATTTATTTTTTTCTCCTATTATTTTATAAAACTTTAAAAAAATTTAAAAAATACATTTTGATTTTGGTATTAGATTTGATCAAGACAGAAGTAAACTGTAACATTATTGAATATCAGACTAAGAAAACGCAAACCAATATATATTTTTTCCTGTTTTTTTTTCTTTCTTTTTGTTTTAAAAAAAATTATGAGGTAAAAAGTAAAAGTGATCATCTTTTTTAAAAAGCAAAATGAGAATAAATTTTGTATTATTATATACCAATGGATTTCCAAATTTATCTATATGCACTCCCAGGGGTCTATGACGACCTGCAAGAGATCCACGCGAGTAAAAAAAAATAATTTGGGGGCTCATGAGGTGTAAATGGGGGTCTATGATCGTGGTTCTCATTAAACTAGATCATGGCGTTAATCTTTAAAAAAATTTGATCCAGTGAGAACCAGATTTTACCAATTTAACGTTTACTAAATTTAGTGAGGTTAGTTTAACAACATAAAAGGTGACTACCATACTAGGTGACAACATAAATTTTATATACAAGGAATATTTCAGCATTTTTTTCCAAAATTAAGTTAAATAAGTATAATATTGAACGTCACGAATTTTTTTAATTTGTCACAGTCTGTCAGGACATTTTAACCTACGTTTAACATTTAAATGCCCTTACTCAGATTTTGAAACTAAGTTTGAGATTGTTTTTTTTTTAGTAATACAGCAGTAGACAATGATTTCAAATAGTCGCTTTGAAAAAAAAAGTGTCATATTGCAATAGGAACTGATTAGAATAGGTCCTAATGAAGATCTTATAGAAACGGATGTCAGTAATTTTGGCTTTAAAAAGACATACCTGATATTTGTCACAAATTATGGAATATCATTAGAAAGTTTTTAAATGTGTTTTTCCTTGTGAGGGGGAGTTTCACTGAGTTTTCCAAACTCAAAACAAAAAAGAAAGGAAAAGAAAGAAAGAAGTAGGCACTTACGAAAAAGGAAGGTTAGGGTTAAACCTGACAAGATTGATATTAAATATTGAAAATTTGTTATTGAAACACCATATTCATCCTTCTCTTTAAAAGCATTTGTTCAGTTATTTTGTTTTAATTTTAATTCATTATATGCGCTTCTTATGTTTTAAACGCAGAACTATACTTCATTACAGTTAAAAATTTAATTTTTTGAAAGTAGTAGCACCAATTATCAAAAAGACATTTAAGTTGATAAATTTGCAAAAATTTAATATTAGGTAGGCAGGGGTCTACCCGAAACCGAAAAACATGGCAAGGGGTCTATGAGACAAAAAGGTTTGGGAACCTCTGTTATATACGATGAAGAAACTTGTACATTAAAACTGGGGTTTCTGCATTTTATTATATTTTTAATTTAAAATAACATTAAAGAGAGGTTTTAATACTTTTAATTTATGCAAATTTTAATCCTTAAATTTATACTTTTCTGTTGAATGAATTTTTTCTGCATAAATCAAATCTCTTCATAACAACTTGCACTAAGAATAAAATAATACTCTCCCCACTTCAGCATTTGTGTCGGAACCATTTAATACACTTTCAATCAATAATTTTAATAAGGAAATATATTTTTCTTAAATGTGTTAAATGCGAAAGTGTGTTTCTTCCCATTTTCTGTTCAGATTTCATTTTCATCTTTCTGTTTCTTTAGTATTACATCCTTTAAATGCATATTCGCATATATTTATAAATGGGAAATTGTCATCCGTAACTACATCTTTCAATTCAGTCATTGCAACGATATTTTACTGATTAATTTTGTCTTTTAAAAACAGTACACTTAGAACATTTTACATAAGTAAAATTAACAGACAATTAATAATATAAGAAATTTTATAAGCAATTTTAACATTTAGAGATGTATCCTTAATTCCAGGATTAGAACCTTACAAATTGTTATTTTATTCTTAAATATTAACAGTATAAATTCATCATCCTCATAACTCATTTTATATTGCAAGAAAACCCTACCTTTTGCTTTTGAAATGTTATTATATTAAAAATTTTGGGTAGTTTTGTAAAAAAATTACACATGTGGAAAAAACGGATTATAATTTTTGGTTTTTAAATAATATTCTCTTAAGTGTCGAGAATTTTTCCAAATTTAAGGCATAATAACAAAAACATCAGGTTTTTTTAAAAAACTTTTGTGGCCCATATATTTGGAAAGCTTGCTCTAATTGAACTGGGATCTCTCTCTTATCATTTTAGGATACTTTTAAACTGTAAAAAAAGCCTAGGCTCTAGGCTGGATCTTAGACAAAGCATACATTCCAGACGACCTGAAAACCAATTAGGTTTTAAGAAATTTAAAGTTTTCAGAGATTTGATTTTAGTTTTGAATTCACTTTAAAGTATTTTTGCAATCCTAAATTGAATTAATTGAAAATATTTTTGAACACAAGCCACTTTTTCGTGTGAAATGGGTATTAACTGCAATTCTAATTTCTAAAATCATTTCTGTTTGCTATGTTTTGAAGCTTTTGAGTTCTCTCACATTTACTTAATTAAGATTGATTTAAAGACCACTATATTTATTTGTACACATAATTTATATAATTTAAAAGCATTTTCTTTGTTTTCATTAATTTTTTCCTGCTGATAAAATGCCATGACAAAAATGTAAGCAGGCTTCTGTGAGAAATAACATTTGAAAGGGAAGGAATACGCGACTGAAATTTATGAATCTAAAATCCAGCTTTCACAGATGATGTTACAATTAGACTTCAAAATGTAAATGTTCTGAATATAAATATTGTAAAAAGAACTAAATATTTCCCTAATGTTAAACTACATTATAGTAAATATTTTGTAGTACTACTTTAGTATTTTCAAGTCATGCAACAAAAACCCAAACTTGCTAAACTACCCCGATTTAGAAAAAAAAATAGACATTATTTACAAACTTGGTGATTTCGGGATTACCTTTATATCTTTATTATTTTGTGTGTATAAATGTTTTGTGTATTTAAAACTCCTGTGAAAATATTAGGTTAAGATGAAACCGAATAATCTATCAAAGTAACAAATGTTATTAACATTGCTTAAAAGAATATTTTGAATTAAAAAAGATATTTTCAGTCATAATTATTTCAAGTAGTGTTTGGATGTAGAACATAAGTTGGAAAATAACATATTAAAAATTAGAGCTTTACAGACACTATTAGTTTTTGTTTTATGCCTTTCCAAATTTTATAAATGCGTTTTTTTCAGACTTTTAATTTTGAAAATGTGTTTTCTAATCCCAAACGCTTTTTTTTCTAATCTTGAAATATCTTGTAAATACTCCCAAACATATGATCCATAAAAGTTCATTTGGATTTAAGACTGGGAGCTCCAGTTATGTTTTTTAAAAATCTTAAAGTTAATATTTGAAAAATTTCGTGTTTTTCCAGGTTTAGCTATAAAAATAATTAGTAAAATCCAACAAAGAAATAGATTTTAAATTCTATACTTTTTGTTTCCAATAATCTAAGAAATATAAATCATTTACAATAATTAAATATTTTTAATAATTTAGTATTTTATAAAAGTTTTAAAAAACTTCAAAAATGTTCAATGCTTTAAAATTGTTAAATAATGGCTTGTCAAACTAACTTATTATTTTCAGAATCAATATAATAGTATACTTTGAATATAAAACAAAAATTTATTTTACTATTATAGAACTGTTTATGACTTCTACTCATAATGTAAAAAGAATGAAATATAAATATGTAACTTAGTGCAGTCAAAAACAATCATAATTTGTAAAACTCCGGTCCCACTACTAATTCCAATACATTTTACAAACTGTAGCTAAAAACAATTATATACTTACGGGACCAAATATTTATTTATATATGGAAATATTTTTCCTTATTAAATATATAATGAATAATTACAAGATGATTTCTAAAATCCTAAAAGCCTTTAATGGAGAAAAGCCCGACATAATTTGGATAGTTAGAAATTTCATTATATAAATATGCATGCTTTAAAACAAATAAAATTGCAAAGAAAAAGCAATTTACAAAAAAATTTGTATCTACTGAATATAAAATAAATCAGAATTCATCCTCAAATATACATAATTGTGTAAGAAAAGGTTTTGTTCAATTTACAAACAATTGCAAAGAAACTTTTATAAATAATAATTTAAACAGGTATAAAAAGCAAAAATTATCAAAGATGTATACAAAATATTATTAAAATTTGCTATAAAATGTTTAGTCAAAGCAAAATACCTTTTACAAAGCCAAAAGTTTATCTAAACAATTGTACATTACTGAAGCTAGAAGTGTACATATGCATATAGAGGGCAAAAGAAATATATTTGTTCAAAACATTATTTTTAAACCGTTAATTTTAAGAAAAAAGATTTTTGTATACATTGATAGATACGTCATTGATTGATTGATATACGTCGTTTATAGCACTGTCCCAGTGTGATATTTTTCGAAACACGGCGCTGCACACAGTCCAACATTACAGTCTTTACATTCAAAACGTGTTTTTCTTCGAATGCGTTTTCCGTTATCATTTTTCTTAAGGTTGCATACGACACATTTTCGTGGTGGTTTGTTTTTTCTTGAAGAGTCACTTTCCACATATGAAGCCATTATGAAGCACATATTTCCATTCATGCCTTCCAATTAAACGGACTACATTTTCAGAAATTTCAGAGGTAACAAAGTTTCGAGAATCGGAATTACTACTTCCTTCTTCTATCAATCGTTCAATCAGTTTCATTCGAAAACCAATATGATTTAAAATACCACCATTTTTTTTATAGATAGTGAAGGAATTAATTCCACACAATTTGATTTAACAAATGTCGAAAAATCTTCTTGTAGTATTTCCTTTGTTGATTTCGGGCAACAGGATAGTAGGATAGACACTGGTCTGATCTATCAACACCACCCATGGTGGTATTATAAAAACACCGCTGCTTTTGATTTCATTTCACAGAATCCCGTTTCTTAGCTTTCACTTCCATCATATCAGTGTTATGAAAAATGCTAATCATATGCAGGGGTTTTTTGTCATTGTACTTCAAAACACACATTTTTCCCTTTTGGAAGGCCATAATTTCCACTTTCTTCACTTTAGAACTTTTTAATGAAACAGGTAAACCTTTTCGAGGTAACGGACTCGTGGCTGGCGTATCATGAGTTCTAGCTCATTACCACTGAAGAGCTGCCGTGTAGGGGCACGATGCACGTTAAATCTGTCGAGAGCTGAAACGTCCCTCTGTTGGTGTGGTGTGGTAGTTAGGAGAAGGGGAGAGGTGCTAGCACAGGTGTCATCCTCGTCACTTGACCATGGTTCAAAATGACGAGGTTCATCGCCAAAAGTTCTCGAGTATAGCTGAACAGAGCGACGTTAATATTCACTCACTCATTCAACCAAATTGTATGAAATTTACGGAATAAATGAAAAATATTAGAAGTGGAATATATTAAAAATTCAATTTTAAATTTTAAATATCCAAAGAATTATTAGTATTTATGGTAAATATTTTTCAACTGCGTACGCGAGATACATACACAAATATATTTTTCGAAATTCAAATGCAGAATTTCAGTGCAGCTAATATAAAATTCCTGGTTTTGTATGGTTAAGATTACAAAAAATGTCCAAATTTTAATTACTTGTTCTTCAGCCAATCTCTATAACAGAACCTAAATGATAAGGGATTTTGCATAAATAGATATTTTTTTAACTTGAATTTAAAATGGATCTTTATATTTATTTATTGATGCAAATGTCAACTGTAAATTTGTCCAGGTGCTTTTCATTTCTCTTTGGCCAAAGATTCAAGCTTAAAAATTTGATCTTGTTGTTCCCATTCTCTTTAAGGGAAACTGAAGTTCAGACATTAAAAATTCTATTATAATTTGTTATCTAAACAATACAAAACTAGGGATTGTATGTAAGATACTCTGAACACCTGGCTTTGATATTATGAAAAACTAAAGGATATAAATAGGTTTATTTTTTTGTTATTTTTATCAATGCGTACAAAATTTTTGCAAGTTCTGTTGTACAGAAACTTAAAAATTATTCATGTTTAGAATTTTAAAAGTTTAACAGATTTTAAATTTTGAACTTTTTTTTAATAAATTTTTGACATAAACGAAATAATTCCTTTAAAAAAATAGAAGTATTAATTAAAATAAGAAAAACGAAACTGTAAATTATCCTCATTGTTTTGATATATACTTTGAATTTAAAAATAGATATATCATAGATATTTTTAGAGATACATTATAAAAAAAAACTTAATTCTACTTGAGAATTTTAAGGTAAAGAAAAAAATGTGATTTTGTCAAAAGCTACCCTTTTCCTTCCCAATTAGTTGAATTTCAAATTAATATTAAATCAAAAGTGAGTATATCATCTATATTACTTATGTGATGGAACTTAAAAAAATGATTTAAATGAATGATTTATACAAACGCTTAGATCGTGAAAACTACATCAAAGAATTTATTTAATTCAAACCCAAAAAAATTTCAAGTCAAGTTTACTTACAAACTTTAACTGATAGTCCGTACGCTCTGGAGGTTTTAAATTCTTCCCAGTTTTTTACGATTGCTGCAGGGGAAGAACGGGGCAAGCCATAAAACTTTCTGTCAGAGTCCTTTGTGTCACCCCAACACTCCCTAATTATCCTTCAAGATGTTAAGCCTTTAAAGGGGGAAAAGGATTTCAAAAAAGACGTCTCTAACACTTTCGAAGTGGTTACTTGAGGAGGAAAAAACACGTTTGGTGCATTTTTGGTGAGTCCACGATCTTACGGGAAAAAACGTGTGGTGCGTTTTTGAAGCATCTCAGGATGGCAGAAAAAGACGTTTGGAACGATTAAAGGGTTAATCAAACACCCAAACGTTTCAAGAATTATCTGTAGAATTTTTTTTATTCGTATTTATTGATAATGGATTTAAATTAATATATTTTTTTAAAATCAAAGGAATGTTTCTATTATTTTATTATTAAATTAATTATTTGTTAATAAAAAGTATATCGCCTATTATTTAGGATAAAAATACGTTCTAGAGATATTTTTAAGCTAACTGTAAGTAACGATTGATTGATTAATGAAAACCTGAAAATTATTTTATTATTTTAGATTCCTAAAAACTATCTATTATAAAATAAATGATTTTTTTTTTAAATCAAGCATCAGAATAATTTTATGAGTTTTTATGAACATTATTTCTAAATCGTTGCGTATGAATATATTTTCGTGTTATTAAATCGATATTCTACACTAAGTAACTTCAAGCCTTTCTCTTTTAGATCCATTCATTTAAAAAATAAAATGACCAAACTTTTTTTCTGCGATTTTTTAAATATTAAACCAAATTTTTACTCAACGTTTAATAACTTCGTTATTTATTAAAATTATCGCACGAAAAATTTTCTTCGTGTGTAAAAAAATATCATCTGTAATCTGTATGAAGATTGAAAAAATTGCTTAAAAATTACGGATTTTAAAATTTTTTTTGTGATTTTCGTAAAGTACCGTTTTTGCGATCATGAAAAGTTTAAAAAAACACTGGGAAGATTTTTTGAGATTTTTGCGCATGCGCGGTAGAATTAGTGAAGATCAATGTTACGTTTCAGTTTTTGAACGAATTATAATAAAACACTCAAAATACTTAAATTAATCATTTAATAATTTCTTCATTGAAAAAAGATAATTGCATGAAACTTTTTTCCCGTGTGTCGAACATTTCAAAAAATCCTCTGAATTTTCCTTCAAGATTTAAAGTAGTAGTGAAATTTTCTAATTCTAAAAATTTATACTTTCTGTCTTTTTTTCAGCATACAACTATTTTTAAAAAGACTACATTTTCGTTTCCGGGAAATAAAAAATTGCAACGAAAGAATTGGAAAGTGAGTGGGTGATTTTAAAATTCACCCTGTTTACCTATTCGAAAATTTTTGGTGACTGACCTCGGAATTTTCAACCATTCTCAAGTGACGAGAACGACACTTGAGCTTTCACCCATCTTTGATAATTACCACACCACACCAACGCAAGAACAAATTTCGAAAAAGGGAGTTTTTATGATATAGTGAAAGAAATCACTCACATCGCGCGCGCGCACACACACACACACATACACACACACACACACACACACACACACAAATGCTATCGGCCTGAGGGAAACACGAAATTTCCATGGGGATGAAATTATTCACTCAGGAAAAGGAAAGAATTGGAATGAGAGTGGGTGAATTTTAAATTCGCACTGTTTCCCTATTCGAGGGTTTTTGGTGACGGACCTCGCAATTTTCAACCATGCTCAAGTGACGAGGACAACACCTGAGCATTTACCCATCTTTAAGAATTACAACATCACACCAACGCAATAACAAATTTTGAAAAAGGGTGTTTTTATGAGATTGTTAAAGAAATAACTCACATAGCACACACACACACACACACACACCACATACACACACACACAAGTGCTATCGGCCTGAGGGAAACACGAAATTTCCATGAGGGTGAAGTTATTCACTCGGTAAAAGCCCGTGCAACGCCGGGCTGAGCGGAGAGGAAAGAAACAAAGAAATCAAAGTAATTTCGGAAAATAATACTGGAAGTGCTGAATTTGTGAAGTTGAGTGAATATTAACGTCGACACGAGCAACACGATTCCTTTTGGGGACGGTCCGCGTAATTTTGAACCATGGTGAAGTGACGCGGACGACACCTGAGCTGGCACCCCCTCTCCTAGATACCACACCAAACCAATGGGAGGACGTTTGAGATCTCGACATATTTTACGTGCATACCGTCCCTGCACCGCGGGTCTTCAGTGGTACTAGGATCGAGAATTTGTGAAGAGAAGGGAAATTGTTAAGGAACAAAGCCATGACACGCACTCACGGGTCATGCACTCACATCGTACGCGTCAAACCCACACCAAAGTGTTGGAATAGAATAAAGGGAGGAAATTAACATGGGGATTAAGTTATACCCTCGGTATAAGCCCGTGCAACGCCGGGCTTAGAGGAGAGGAAAAAACATAGAAGCCAAATTTACTTCGAAAAAGAATATTGGTCTTGCTGATTTTGTGAAGAGAACGGGAAATTTTTCTAAAAGTAGAGAAAGCCCGTGCAACGCAGGACCATGAAAGCTAGTCTTACACTATTAAAATTCGAAGGTAAACAAACGTATCTATCTATCTATCTATGTATGTATGTGCGTCTATCTTCTCACGAACAGCACCACGCAGAAAGTCGCGGAAGGTACCAAAAGATCGGGAATTTTCCGGGGAAGCCGTATTGCCTATTTATATTCCGATATTGTAATTAGTTAAAAAGATATTAATTAAAAACCTTAAAACGCCTAATTGTTTTACTCCTGCCGGTTGTTTACTTGGCGGAACTTCCCTTCCGTTTCGGCCGAGCGGTAATCTTACGTTTTCCACCATATTAAAATTGTCATCTAATTTTCGGTGTCAAAATGAGACAAAAAATAATTACAGAATCGGAAAGATCATTTATTTCGCCACGACACGGTATAATTTTATTTGTAAAATAACGATATTTTCTATTTTTTTCGAATTTTTTAAAATAGTGTTAAAACAGATGCGTTTTTATGAAAATTATTTCTAAATCGTTGGGTATGAATTACTTTTCGTGTTATTAAATCGATATTCTACACTAATTAACTTCAAGCCTTTCTCTTTTAGATCCATTTATTT
Source organism: Trichonephila clavata (assembly GCA_019973975.1). Lineage (NCBI taxonomy): Eukaryota > Metazoa > Arthropoda > Arachnida > Araneae > Nephilidae > Trichonephila > Trichonephila clavata. Next base: position 16,253 of record BMAO01033388.1, read on the forward strand.
AAAAAATAAAATTCCCAATACCTTTTTTTAAAGAATTTTTAAAAAGTAGTCTTACTTTTTACTTCACATTGAATAACTTCGTCATTTATAAATATAATCTCACAAAACCTTTTTTCCCTGTGTACAGTAATATTATCCGTAACATATACGAAGATTGAAAAAATCGCTTCAGAATTACGGATTTTAAAAAAAACATAGTGATTTTCGTAAACTTATGTTTTTTTTGAGAAATATATTAAAAAGCAGTAATTTGTACATTTTTTATTTCAAAGTACGTTATTTTTGCAAATAGTTTGATGATGTTTGAGAACATTAACGTAAAAATTACGCCCTTAAAATAAAGGTAATGATTTTTTAAAATAATTTAAAATACGTGATTTTACATTTAGCCAAACATTAATTAACTGTCTGGTGGCGGAGTGCTCAGAGCTCCCGCTCCACTCAAGACTATAACTGTGGCACTGCCGTGCGTGGTCAATGCAAAGGAGGGTGTACGCCTCGCAGAAACCCGCCGGTCGCTCTTTTCATACTTGTCTTAAATTTTTTCTCCTACTGGACATTGCGTCATCACACATTACTTTTCGTGTTATTAAATCGATATTCTACACTAATTAACTTCAAGCCTTTCTCTTTTAGATCCATTCATTTAAAAAATAAAATTCCCAAAACTTTTTTTTAAAGAATTTTTAAAAAGTAGTCTCAATTTTTCCTTCGCATTGAATAACTTCTTCAATGATTGAATTGACTTGCTGCATCCCCACTCATCTGAAATTTACTTCATTTTCAGTGCTGCCATTATGTAAGCAAATGGTATGTCACAATTAATTGCTAAATGAGCAATTTTAATCACATTCATTAGAAAATAATTAATAAGTTATTTTTTTATAATATACTTTTTTTCGCAGATACGTGTTTAAATAATTTAATTAACACAGAGTGGAATGAAAAACTATAAAATTAAAATTAAAAAAATTAAATGTTTTTATCAAATAGTATTATTTTTTTTTGAATGTTTTTTTCAGTGAATGTTAACATATAACTAGGTTTTCCCGCCAAAATTGGATTTTTAACACTTACATATGTTTAATCAAACACCCAAACGTTTCAAGAATTATCTGTAGAATTTTTTCTATAAGTATTTATTGATAATGGATTTAAATTAATATATTTTTTTAAAATCAAAGGAATGTTTCTATTATTTTATTATTAAATTAATTATTTGTTAATAAAAAGTATATCGCCTATTATTTAGGATAAAAATACGTTCTAGAGAGATATTTTTAAGCTAACTGTAAGTAACGATTGATTGATTAATGAAAACCTGAAAATTATTTTATTATTTTAGATTCCTAAAAACTATCTATTATAAAATAAATGATTTTTTTTAAATGAAGCATCAGAATAGTTTTATGAGTTTTTATGAACATTATTTCTAAATCGTTGCGTATGAATTTATTTTCGTGTTATTAAATCGATATTCTACACTAAGTAACTTCAAGCCTTTCTCTTTTAGATCCATTCATTTAAAAAATAAAATGACCAAAACTTTTTTTTGCGATTTTTTAAATATTAGACCAAATTTTTTTTTTACTCAACGTTTAATAACTTCGTTATTTATTAAAATTATCGCACGAAAAATTTTCTTCTTGTATAAAATAATATCATCTGTAATCTGTACGAAGATTGAAAAAATTGCTTAAAAATTACGGATTTTAAATTTTTTTTGTGATTTTCGTCAAGTACCGTTTTTGCGATCATGAAAAGTTTAAAAAAACACTGGGAAGATTTTTTGAGTTTTTTGCGCATGCGCGGTAGAATTAGTGAAGGTCAATGTTACGTTTCAGTTTTTGAACAAATTATAATAAAACACTCAAAATACTTAAATTAATCATTTAATAATTTCTTCATTGAAAAAAGATAATTGCATGAAACTTTTTTCCCGTGTGGCGAACATTTCAAAAAATCCTCTGAATTTTCCTTCAAGATTTAAAGTAGTAGTGAAATTTTGTAATTCTAAAAATTTATACTTTCTGTCTTTTTTCAGCATACAACTATTTTTAAAAAGACTACATTTTCGTTTCCGGGAAATAAAAAATTGCAACGAAAGAATTGGAAAGTGAGTGGGTCATTTTAAAATTCACCCTGTTTGCCTATTCAAAAATATTTGGTAAAGGACCTCGAAATTTTCAACCATTCTCAAGTGACGAGAACGACACCTGAGCTTTCACCCATCTTTGATAATTACCACACCACACCAACGCAAGAGCAAATTTCGAAAAAGGGAGTTTTTATGAGATTGTTAAAGAAATCACTCACATAGCACGCACACACACACACGCACACACACACACACACACACACAAGTACTATCTGCCTGAGGGAAACACGAAATTTCCATGAGGGTGAAGTTATTCACTGGGTAAAAGCCCGTGCAACGCCGGGCTGAGCGGAGAGGAAAGAAACAAAGATATCAAAGTAATTTCGGAAAATAATACTGGAAGTGCTGAATTTGTGAAGTTGAGTGAATATTAACGTCGACACGAGCAACACGATGCCTTTTGGGGACGGTCCGCGTAATTTTGAACCAAAGGTGAAGTGACGCGGACGACACCTGAGCTGGCACCCCCTCTCCTAGATACCACACCACACCAATGGGAGGTAGTTTGAGATCTCGACATATTTTACGTGCATCCCGCCCCTGCACGGCGGGTCTTCAGTGGTACTAGGATCGAGAATTTGTGAAGAGAAGGGAAATTGTTAAGGAACAAAGCCATGACACGCACTCACGGGTCATGCACTCACATCGTACGCGTCAAACCCACACCAAAGTGTTGGAATAGAATAAAGGGAGGAAATTAACATGGGGATTAAGTTATACCCTCGGTATAAGCCCGTGCAACGCCGGGCTTAGAGGAGAGGAAAAAACATAGAAGCCAAAGTTACTTCGAAAAAGAATATTGGTCTTGCTGATTTTGTGAAGAGAACGGGAAATTTTTCTAAAAGTAGAGAAAGCCCGTGCAACGCAGGACCATGAAAGCTAGTCTTACACTATTAAAATTCGAAGGTAAACAAACGTATCTATCTATCTATCTATGTATGTATGTGCGTCTATCTTCTCACGAACAGCACCACGCAGAAAGTCGCGGAAGGTACCAAAAGATCGGGAATTTTCCGGGGAAGCCGTATTGCCTATTTATATTCCGATATTGTAATTATTAAAAAAGATATTAATTAAAAACCTTAAAACGCCTAATTGTTTTACTCCTGCCGGTTGTTTACTTGGCGGAACTTCCCTTCCGTTTCGGCCGAGCGGTAATCTTACGTTTTCCACCATATTAAAATTGTCATCTAATTTTCGGTGTCAAAATGAGACAAAAAATAATTACAGAATCGGAAAGATCATTTATTTCGCCACGACACGGTATATTTTTTTTGTAAAATAACGATATTTTCTATTTTTTTCGAATTTTTTAAAATAGTGTTAAAACAGATGCGTTTTTATGAAAATTATTTCTAAATCGTTGGGTATGAATTACTTTTCGTGTTATTAAATCGATATTCTACACTAATTAACTTCAAGCCTTTCTCTTTTAGATCCATTTATTTAAAAAATAAAATTCCCAATACCTTTTTTTAAAGAATTTTTAAAAAGTAGTCTTACTTTTTACTTCACATTGAATAACTTCGTCATTTATAAATATAATCTCACAAAACCTTTTTTCCCTGTGTACAGTAATATTATCCGTAACATATACGAAGATTGAAAAAATCGCTTCAGAATTACGGATTTAAAAAAAAACTTTGTGATTTTCGTAATTTTAGTTTTTTTTGAGAAATATATTAAAAGCAGTAATTTGTACATTTTTTATTTCAAAGTACGTTATTTTTGCAAATAGTTTGATGATGTTTGAGAGCATTAACGTAAAAATTACGCCCTTAAAAGAAAAGGTAATGATTTTTTAAAATAATTTAAAATACGTGATTTTTACATTTAGCCAAACATTAATTAACTGTCTGGTGGCGGAGTGCTCAGAGCTCCCGCTCCACTCAAGACTATAACTGCGGCACTGCCGTGCGTGGTCAATGCAAAGGAGGGTGTACGCCTCGCAGAAACCCGCCGGTCGCTCTTTTCATACTTTCTTAAATTTTTTCTCCTACTGGACATTGCGTCGTCACACATTACTTTTCGTGTTATAAATCGATATTCTACACTAATTAACTTCAAGCCTTTCTCTTTTAGATCCATTCATTTAAAAAATAAAATTCCCAAAACTTTTTTTTAAAGAATTTTTAAAAGTAGTCTCAATTTTCCTTCGCATTGAATAACTTCTTCAATGATTGAATTGACTTGCTGCATCCCCACTCATCTGAAATTTACTTCATTTTCAGTGCTGCATTATGTAAGCAAATGGTATGTCACAATTAATTGCTAAATGAGCAATTTTAATCAATTTCATTAGAAAATAATTAATAAGTTAGTTTTTTATAATATACTTTTTTCGCAGATACGTGTTTAAATAATTTAATTAACACAGAGTGGAATGAAAAACTATAAAATTAAAATTAAAAAAATTAAATGTTTTATCAAATAGTATCTTTTTTTTTTAATGTTTTTTTCAGTGAATGTTAACATATAACTGGTTTTCCCGCCAAAATTGGATTTTTAACACTTACATATGTTTAATCAAACACCCAAACGTTTCAAGAATTATCTGTAGAATTTTTTTATTAGTATTTATTGATAATGGATTTAAATTAATATATTTTTTTAAATCAAAGGAATGTTTCTATTATTTTATTATTAAATAAATTATTTGTTAATAAAAAGTATATCGCCTATTATTTAGGATAAAAATACGTTCTAGAGACATTTTTAAGCTAACTGTAAGTAACGATTGATTGATTAATGAAAACCCTGAAATTATTTTATTATTTTAGATTCCTAAAAACTATCTATTATAAAATAAATGATTTTTTTTTAATCAGCATCAGAATAGTTTTATGAGTTTTTATGAACATTATTTCTAAATCTTCGCGTATGAA
>BMAO01033389.1:0-18453 GCA_019973975.1 Trichonephila clavata
ATTTAACGTGCATCGCTCCCGTACACGACGGGTCTTTAGTGGTACTGTGCTCGAACTCGTGACATGCCAACCACGATCCGATACCTTGACCACTCGGCTACCGAGGCCACTGGCCGGGTCGAACCGCAACCTTAGGTACAGAAGGTCAGCGACAAACTAACTACGCCCCCCAGCCGGAACCCGTGACTCGACATAGTCGACCTCGAGTTTGTGATCATGACCCAAGTGACAGCTACGACGTATAGATGGAAGATGCACGTTAAATCTCTTGAGGCTGAGTCTTTACGTTGGAGTGCTGTGGAAATTTAGAAAGTAAGGTGTCAGCAAAGGTAAATTTTTCATCACTTTTTTAAAAGAGATTCAAAATTAGGATTTCCATCGTCAACAGCCTTCGTGTAACGACTAGGTGCGATGTTAATAAACCAATCATACATACACACACAACCTTTTTTTCTGGAACAAAATGCGAATTGGTATTTTTCCTGTAATCACAATACTGTAAGAAAGTTTAAATTTCTTTTATATTGATTAAAGGCAAGTGTTTCTTAGCACATGAGTAGAGTAGAGTAAAAACGGAAGAATCCAGACGCAAACAATGTGATTGATCAATGAATTTCTTATTAACGTCTCACATTTTGCAAACGCGAGAGATATCGGCGACAGGCATCGTAATTTTGAGCCTCGGTCAAAAACGAGGACGACATATGAGCTGATATTCCCATCTCCTAATTTCCACACAATGCCAAAAAAGGACTTGAAGCCTCTATAGATTTGACGAGTATTAGCCTTTCTACACAACGAGTTTTCATAGCACCAGGATTCAAACTCACAACTCGTCGGTAACAAGCTGATGGCTGGTGCCACTAGGCTACCAAGTCAACTGAAATTAGTAAAGTACTTCCTCAACTGATGTTATGTGACCAAAGTTAGAAATTTTTAATTGTAATGTTTTCGAGTATCAGTTTTACCTTAATTTACCCTATTTATTATTAAAATTTATCAGAGACGGATCATGTAACACAGTTATGAAAATCGAGAGCCCAGCAACCTGAAATGTTGGACACAAAGCGTGATTTTCATTTCTGAATTCAAAATCCCTCCGCAGTTATTTTCAGACAAATGTTGCTACGATTTCTTTGGTCAAGGGCTTACATTTGGCAAGACTCTTGTAATATTAATACGTCAAAGAGGACTTGGACTTCATATACTGCAGTCCCTGTTATTCCCTCAACAGTTACTTGGAATGATGTGGCTGCTTGAGAGACGAGCTATCTACTCAGATTCCATCTTATTGTCATTTGATTATGCTCACAATATCAATCATACTCAATGGTCTAATGGCCGACGTTAATAGACCAATGAGAAGTTATATAACTATATCAGTTCAACAAATAATCAAATATCATTTAAGCATTAATTTATTGCTGATATTTTTCTGAATATTATGAGTATATATGTAACTTTTTCAGTTACTTTAACTTATTTCATATTTATAACTTTTTTTTTCAGGTCATATTTTTTATACAAAAACTATATATATATATATTAACTTTTTAATTACAATTTGTCATTAAAGGAAATGCAAAAAATTTTAAAAATAATTTTTGACAATATATGTTTAATGTTACCCAACGCTCCTTTAAGCTGATCCATCATTTCAATGTACTTCAAAGTCACGAGGCCTGTCGCCAATAGCCCCCATGTAGCTTCCAAAAAAATACGATATTAATAAGCAAGCAACCTTTAAGCTAGTTTAATGTTTAAAAAAAACTAATCAATTACTTTTATTCAACTAAGACAAGTAACATGCAAAAATTAAAATAATGTGTTTAAAAATTATAAAAATGTGTATGTGCGTTTTCCTCCCCCCTCCCCTATTTTTCTTTATAAAAAGATTCATTCATTAAAATTAATAAGGTACTTTTTTTTAGTTTTCAAACCAACACAATAAAAATGAAAAGTTAATAGTAAAAACCAAAAGTAATGTTTCGAAACGTATATCTATTTCATTTCCTTATAATTTAACATACTAAACGTGCCTCGCCGTTTTTGAAATGAAAGATTCGTTAATGAAATTTCTTCAAGAATCAACAAAAAATTGCGAAATTGCAACTCATTCTATCACCTTTCCTTTACAAAAATTTACAAAATGCATATTCTATAATCTATATTTACCAAATGACACTGTATTAAAATATTTCGTTTCTGATACTGTTTATTTGGTTTTTGAAGAACCTCATTTCTAAGATGTTCTAAATGCGAAGTTAAACCTAACCACCAATGGAACTTAATTATACGTACTTTACAAGGCTAGAGCGCCAAAAAGAAAAAATTCCTACGCTTCTTAATCACCTTGGAAACCGAATTTAGCTTGGAGCTAGACATTAAACGAAGTTACGGAGATTAATTTACCTAAATAATGAAAACGAGTCTGCTAAGATTGAAAAGCCGCCTATCAGGTATAGTGGTCAGTGAAGCTGACTGCGGTGCCGTAGGGACTGGGTTCGAATCCCGGAGAAGGCATGGATGTTTGTGTTTTTAATCCTTTCTTCTGTCTGTGTTGTATGCCCCCGCGTTATACATTGCGTGGTGCACGGGGCTTATAAATGTTAAAAAAAGATAAGATTGAAAATAAATTAACTGAAATGTAGTTGTTAAATTTATTTTGGTCAAATAAATGCTGTGAAATTGAAAGTTTGCTGAAAAAAAAGTTTTTCGCTTTGACATTGTTCTCTAACATGGAAAAAAGCTAGTTCCTCTTTTATATTTATTATAAATAAAATCAAACCGAAGATCATTATACATTAATGATTATTTCTGAAAAAGATTGATAGAGAAGGGAATTGTGATTTATTCTTAAACAATTCTCTTAAAGAGTTTGAAGATTAACGTGTAACCATACTTACATGAAAAATTTTTGTCAACCAACAAACAAGAATGTTCAGAACTTTTGCAGACATCGAGTGTCTCAAAAAAAATTATTTTTATATTTTAATAGCATGAGGATGAACTTATCAACCAGATGTACCACTTTGTACTTTTAAAAAACAACTTTTGTCGACATAATTTACCTCCAAGAGGGACAATTTTTTTAATGCAAAGAAAAATATGATTTAGTTATTCACAGAACAAAAACTGCATCACATTCATTGGATTTAACTTTTAATAACATTGCACTCTGACGCGATTTGAGGGCTATTTTCAAAGGGAGTCGTAGTTTTGAATCTTTGTCAATTATGACACCTGAGCTGGCACCCTCTTCTCCAAACTACCACATCACGCAATCGGAAAAACTTTGAGCTATGACAGCTTTAAAGGGCATCGACCCTTCTACATGGAGACATTTCAGTAGCAGCAAGATTCGAATACGTGACGGAGACAACGCCAGCCACGAGTTAATGACCATGACCATTTGGCTACCGCGACCACATCACATTCATTGAAATATACTAATAAATTTACTAGTCGTCGATTGACTGACAATTTAACGTCACATTCTGAAGCAGAGAACGGATTATTTGGGGTGGACCTGGTAACGTTCAATTACGGTCAAGTGACGAGGATGATGCGTGAGCTGGAACACAAATTTCCTCACCACGTCTTCGAAAAGATTTTTAATCTTGGCAGATTCACAATATGTATTCGTATCGGCCCTTTAACAGAAGGGGATATTTTGCGGCATCAGGATACGAGCCCATGAATCGACAGAAACAACACCGGACACAAGTTGGTGCTCAAGATCACTATCATGGCTTTTTCAAAATGGAAATGTTTTAAATACAAATGCAAAGCTGAAAGCGAAAATACCATTGAATCCGAAACAATGATTTAAGCGCACGATATTTAGGAGACACATTAGAAATTGTTGTCATGGCAAGGGGTATAGGAAGGAAAAGGATGTAACTGGCGGAGGCATTAAGAAGAATATTTGAGGATCACATTAGTAACTGCAAACAACATTTGTAAAACTAACCTTTTTTTTTATTCCACCCACGTTGCTTGGAACCAAACACTGACAGTCCTCTTAGAAACAACAACTCAATTTCTATACTCCTCTATCTCGTTACTCAAAGCCATTTCGCCTTCACTTTACTCTCCAGACTGAAATTCTACGCTTATGAAATACGACTTGTTTTGATCTCTCTAAAGGTCATCTAATTGATTACGAGGAGACGGGTGGTAGGGGGATGGAAAACCGATATTGAATATAAAAGAGATCCTTCGGAAATAAATTACATCCCAATTTAACTGGAGTCGGGCGAAAAAGTAAACGATCGTACCCTGTTGTCATTGCGTTTAGGAAAATAATACACCGAAAGGAATCATTGATCGGTATGGCTGTATAATGATCTCGTCCTCTATTCTGGTGGTGTTTTTGTGAAACACTTAGGATGATAAAGAAGCCAGAAAAATGAACTTGCAACAATAATTGATTTTTTTTTTAAAAATGTTATTACACCCCTCGCGCGCTTCTTGTACATTAAAGAATTTTTTTTTAAAAAAAATCATAATTTGACTTTAGAACTGATAATTTTTATTCTCTAACATTTTCATTTAAAAATTACTCATTTTATAAGAGAACATTTAAAATATAAGTCTGTTATTATTTTGATTCACAAATTTAAGATTTGGTTCAAAAGTATAACTGAATTCCGCTCCATTTTTGATGTTCGAATTTTACATTACTTGAAGTTTTTTAAAAAAAATTACGGAAATATACTTATAAAGATGGGTGTTTATAAAAGACATATTCCTTGTGTATTAAGAATTTATATATTCGTATTATTAAAAAATTAATGTTAGTAGAAATTTTTTTGTTAATTTATTTGCATGTATAAATGTCTTACAAATTTTAATTTCTTAAAAAATTACATTTCCTATTTCTGGTAACGTGAATAAATTATAATGCTAAGCAGAAGAAATAATGTACGCTATCTTTTTAGAAATAGTGTTATCGTTAATGATGTTTTTAAAGTACTTTGTTGCTATGTTAAGCTTTACGAATCACTTGATTTTAGTGCGATCACATTTTTGCAATAGTGATTGAAACCCCCCCGGAGTAGTTAAATAAACTAATAAAAGACTTCGATTCAGTAGCATGCAAGAGAGTTATACTCTATAAAGCAACCCGAGGGCTATTGGAGACGGGCCTCATAATTTTCAACCACGATCAAATGACAGGAATGATACCTGAGCTGATACCTCATCTCCAGATTTCCACACCACGCCAATGGACTTTGAACCTCGACAAATTTAGCGTGCATCAGTCCGTCTACCTCTTCACTGGTGCTCGGTTTCAAATTCGTGACCCGACTACGTCAACCATGAGTTCGCAACCATGACTACTCGGCTACCATGCTGTAAATGATCTGTTCACAATTGTTTTATATAATGTACATTAATCTTAAGAAAATATCTTTTATGTGGAGATTGAATAACATGTACGTTGGTGCTGCTTTTTTGCACAAGACCAGGGAGGGCGAACCAATGGCACCCGGCACAATATTTTGGGCACACCACTGAACAAAACGGTTTGCATTTTAGTTCAAAATATTTCCGTAATTGATTCGTCAATCAAGGAATTTTTTGAGAGATTTTCTCAATTCAAAGAATTATCGGAAACGCTTATTTTGTACGTTGATGTGACTTCATTTGGTAAACTGAACTTGTCCCAATTCGATTGGCTGGAAATTGAAGAATTTGAAATGCAGCTGATTAATTTCCATTCTAGTTCGATATGGATTCAAAAACTTATTGAAATAAAAAAAAGTTACAATTCATTGAAATAAAAATATTAACAAGCAATACAAGTAAAAATGCCAGTAATGAAATTTTGGAAACATATGGAATTCGATTCCAGACACATTTAACTGCTTGAGGAAGCTGGCTCCTGCTACTTAAACCATATTTGCATCTACCCATGCCTGCGATTCATTATTTTCAGAGATGAATAACATTAAAGACTCGCTTAGGAACTTTTGGCAAATGACTCCAACTCAGCATGCATTCTGCTAAAAGTAACATCTTATAATCCAACAATATAAGTTATTTGTCATCTAATCTGCAACAACAGAAGTCACACTAATGTTACTTTAATTTGAATTACACGTATAACAAAAACATTTAATACTTTACAATGCAAAATATATTTTTTCGTAAAAAATAAGGAGTTTTGAGTTGTTAATACTTAGTATTATTATTTTCCCAATAATCACAAGACAAAATTGTTCGGTGGCACCGTCTATACCTTATTCAATATTTCTGTAGAAAAAATGGCACGTTGATCCATAAAGGTTCGCCACCCCTGCGGTAGGCGTATTCTATCATTTAAAATATAAAATTGGTTATGACCACCAGTAATCAATGAAACGCAGTCATATTTATAAGTACTGTACATTATCTTAAATATTCATTTAGTTCTGTAATTTTTGAGCTGTTATTTAAATAAATGATTAGAATTTAATACAAGATCTAACTTCTATGATGACCTCATGTTCCTCACCTATGGTCTAGTACAGGGGTCGGCAAACTTTTAAAAGAGGAGAGTGAAACTGTAAACGAAACAAGAAAACTAAGATATCAAAGGGCCATTTATATATGTTACCGGCAAAGTATGAAATGCCGGCATTCTATAGAATGCCTAGGCATTCTATACAATCCCGGAAGTTCTTAGATAAAGTATGAAATATGAGATTTATTACATACTTTACCTAGGCATTTTATAGAATGCGTAAAGCTATTTAGGCAAAGTATGAAAAAAGGTCATAACAAAGATATTATATCAATGGCTTGCATTCCTAAAAGTACAAATGTTATTCTGACAAAATAATGAGACTGCCATTAAAAAAATATTGTTAAATTGTGATTTCGCATATACTTGTATTAAAATTACTTCAGAAGTTCCAAATTGATAGAAACCATCCTATTTCTCCCACATTACAAGTGCCAATATAATGAGATTCGAAAAAAATCAAAGTTTTGTAATACAATACCTTTTATTAAAATAATTTTCTGTTTCTTCTGGCAAGTTTCACGTAGGTGGATGTTCAGTTCAATATCATAACGTGTAACATTTTTGTATTTGGTTGAAAGTTCTTTCAGAATTCTATCACATCCCCAAAATCCGGAATTTAATTCTCCTCTTGGCAAATTAAATTCCTAGAACAAGCTCACATCGTCAAACTGGATGTCAAAATTACCGGTGGAAATTGGTATCGCCTACATGGTGCCGCACTAAAAAGGGATACCAGCCCCTGGGGAATGTATTTGGTCTTTAAATGGTAAAAATACCAATCTGTAACCCCATTGGGGAAAAAAAGAATCTGTGACATAATACTGTATAGCAGTTCTTCCCAACAGTTTTCTCTTCCGGACCGGTCAGCGTTTGATAATTTTACGGCGGCCCGTTGAGGGTGGGACGTTGATTATTTATATTTTAAATTGTTTTGATATTATAATTTAATTTTATTTAAACATGCCTTCAGAGTAAAATTCAGTTTCACCAAAAAATAATTACAAAATGATTTCACATAAAATATAAAGTGATTTCCACATGGAAAGTCGTACAAACACGAGAAAAATACATTCCAGTAAATATAATGGAAATAATTTAATGCTCCTTGAATGGCGTGATACCCTTTGATCTACAGACCAAGGATTGGGGACCACTGTTTTATGGTACTGACGCCTTCTTTAACAGTTTACATGAGTTTACTTTTATTTTCCGCAAACATCACATCATATAGCTATTCAGCAACCAATAATCTCTGGGTTCCTTCTTAGTAGTTATTTTAGCATTTTTTGTATCAGTTATTAACCTCTAGTACGCAATGTCAGTTAAGAAAAAACCTTTTTTTTTTGGAGCATCAACTCGAATTTTGGGCAGCTAGGCCATTGAATAGTTATTTAATCTCTGTGGACCATGGGTCGGTAATCTTTTAGCTATTGCGTGCCAAACCAATCTACCAATATGATTCAGCGAACCACACAGTAGAGCATTTTTGAAACAATTCAAAAATTTTCAAATTTGTTGGGTAGTGTAAAGTGCCACTGAGAATTATACCACGTGCCACATGTGGCACGTGTAACATAGGTTACCGATCCCTACTATAGACCATGGCTCCTTCCCCAACACTATAGCTTACTCCTCCATTTTCAGGTAGCAAAGGAAAAAAACCAATTTTTTGTTGAACAAGTTTAAGTAAAATTGAGTATTTTGACATTTCCGAACAAACAGCAATGTACAGCTAACAGGTTCTGAGCCTAAGACACGCGTTAAAAGTTTTATGTCTTGCCAATTGACAATATTCGAAACCAATCTGAGATGTATTTTATACTTTGCTGTTTTCTCATTAGGCATTCTATAGAATGCCTAGACAATGTGTGAAATAGGAATCCGTTCATACATTGCCGGCTAGATTTAGGCATTGTATAGAATGCCGGATTTCATACTTTGCCGGTAACATATACATACGCTAGAGTAGGAGGCGAGGGAGTAAACTCCGATTGCAATTGTGATCAAAACTATATTGTGCTCCAATTTTTTTAAAGGATTATTTATAATATTTTACACAAATTAACTTTTTCCATTCCTTTAAAAACTAAAAAATATCTAAGACTTTTTTTATTTCCAGCGCTTAATGTTAGAACAACCATTGTCAAAATAACACATTTATGGAAATTAAACTTTCAAGCGTCGAAAAAACAATTCCGTTCTGATAATATACCATAAGCATTTTATTCTTAATTTTCATGTTTACAATAATAAATAAAATTGACATTAATTGTTCTGTGATATCAAAGTTGTTTCAACGCTCTTCATATGTTTTTGTATCTCCTATATTGGGGACTGAAATGTTTTTCTTGTCGATTCACGAGTTCTCCCGAATTCAATTCTGAAAATAAGTAAACGTTGTTGGAAATCACTTTGAGGAGCACTTTTCCATGGTGGAATTTTTACCACATGGATTCTATTACTTTAGAACTAATTTAATAGTTTCACTGACTCTAAAAAAATCTGTAAATGGAAAAGAACTTAATGCAGAAGTAACTGTCTTAAGCAAGTTAAATCTTTAAAGTACACGCAAATACAAGCGAATTTTCTCAGTAAATTATTATAAAAAAAAGAGAGCGCGGGAAACAATTTTTTGTCAGATAATAAGTTTTAAATAATAAATAGAGACATCTAAATAGCCGCAACCACCTATGCAAAGAACAGTGATTTGCCGATGTCTGGTCTAGTACCCCCCCCCCCCCATTCAAATATACAATATCATAAAACTGAAAAGGAAATTAAACTACCCACTGCATAACATTCACTTTTACTAATTCAAAATAGTTGGAAGACAAAACGTAAGCATTGATACAAAATGATCAGCATATACAGGAGCTCGAAATAAAACTAATTTATGTTGGCAATATGCTTAGACTTCATCTGCTAGTCGTCTTCGTGTATTTCTATTACATTTTGAAATCGTTTGCAAAAATTAATTTTACTAATTCTTAATTATTTTTTCTGTATTCGAGTACGTTTACTTATATTAATTGCTTTACTTAAATTTTCTGCCACTACAATAAACGCAATAAATATCACCTATCAACTTTAAAAATAACAATTTTGTACAATAAATAGTATTTTTCCACTTTATATTTATTATGTATTTTTAATTACATCTGAAGATACGAAACTAAAACATTCTTTATATCTGTGTGAACTGCTTTAAATTCACAAGCGAAACTCTAAAATATTCAAAAGATGTTTTCGATAATGAAGAGGGAAACGGAAACAAATGAAACAAATGTTCATTATTTTTAATTCATTTACACACATGCATTTAATTGCAATTAACAGAAAGAATAATCCTACAGAATTTTGATCTGAAAAAGAGATGGTTAAAAAAGAAATTCCTTAGGATTAGCATTACGTTCAAGAATTAACGATATAAAAAGATGATAACCTTTTTATCGGAGGTAAAAACTGTGAAAAGGACGCATTAAATGTAGTAAAAACTGCAGCAATTTTCTTTACAGTCCGTATAAAAGCTCCTGATATTTTTTATTAAAAATGACAAAATTAACTGTTTGAAAACATCAAATACTTTGGTGAAATTTAAAATAAAAAACTCACTTTCGGACTATACTTTCCACATTAAAAAGAAATTCAAAGATACTGTCCATAAGCTTTATCCCCTAATTTTGAGGCCGCGGCAGCCTAGTGGTCAAAGTAACGGACTCGTGACTGGCGTGTCAGGAACTCGAGGGCAGTGCCACTGAAAACCCGCCGTGTAGGGGTGCGATGCATGTTACATCTGCCGAGAACTCAAATGTCCTCCCGTTGGTGTGGTAGTTAGGAGAGGGGCTGCCAGCTCGTGTCGTCCTTGTCACTTCACCATGGATCAAAATGACGAGGTCCGTTGCCAAAAGCCCTCATGCAGCTGAACAGTTTGACGTTAATATTCACCCCCCCCCTCTCAATTTTACGTAAGCTTATATTATGTAGATAAGAAGTACTCTGCTTATCTTTATTCTAATCCTCAGACAAGTCCTGACCTACGCCGAGCCAATTCGGGACTATGCAGCAAAAACTGATTTAAATATAAAAAAATTCAGAAAATATAATTATTAGACAGATTTTAACGTCAATGGTTTGTAAAAAGCTTTAACCTTAGGAAGGTGATTAATGGTAAAACTCTCATATAGACAAATTACTCAAAAAAAAAAAAAAAAGCATATTCAAATTTTTTAATCAAACTGACAACTCGACATATTTGAAGAAGTTGAGAAATTTGTGGTTTCAATTAAATTGCTTAATTTTCTCGGAAAAGTGATGAAAAGTAATAATATGGTCTGGTTTTAATTTACAACTGTTCTTTACTTTTTAATAGTTAGCGAAATGGTGAATTAGGTCAAGTTAGTTAACTTGTTTTGTTTAATTATGTTAATGTAAATGATAGTTACAGCTTAGTCTATCAAAAAAAATCAGCCATTGAAAGTAATTTTAATTAAAGTAGTTAATTTTTTAATTTTTGACTTATTGTATTTACGTTTTGAAAAACGTTTTTAAAATTTAAAAGTGCATGGAGTTTTTGTTTCACTTTCTTCGAGCTTCGGGATGTATTTTTTTCTTTTGTGAAACCAGCTTCGATACCTTAAATCTAAAACCAAACGTCGTTTTTGAAAACGTAATTATTACTAGAGAAGGTTTAGGTTATGTATAGTTTATAGTAATACCCATATCAATTCTTATTGCTCTGTAGGAAAGAATAATCAGAGTTCATATAATCAAACACAACATTAAATTTTCTCCTGAACGAAAATGATTTCGCATCTCATGCGCTATTGATTCTAAAACATTTTAGTGTCCTTGACTGAACTCGTGAAAAGGGTATTCATCATTTCTCAACACAATACATTTTTTAATGGATTGTAATAAAAGAACTATATAAATGATTGAAATGAAAAACATAAACCGAACGAGATCGTGTTAATTGACTGTTGTTGAATAATATTAAATTAATAATCATCTTGAGTGGAATTGTTATGCATACAATGAAAAAATTATGAAAATTATCATGTAAGTAAAAAGATAAGAATAACATCAAAATATATAGAAAGATAAAATTAATCGGAGATTTGATCTGGGATCTGATTTCTTTATCAAAAAACGTCGAGCTTTAAAGCTGCACGGAAGCTATTGTTAGCGGACCTCGCTATTTTGAACCACCTCAAATCATATCTAAACTATCACTCCTTTCTCCAAATTTCCACACCACGCCCAACGTGAGGACTTATAACCTCGACAGATTTAATATTCAACAGACCATCTACATGGCGGTTCTTTAGTTACACCCGAACTCGAACACTCAAATCGGCAATGCCAGCCATGAGTTTCTGACTTTGACACCACTTGGTTATTGCTGCCACTTTGATAAATGTTAATTATATCACACTGAATGAAGTGAAAATATCGCATAATATAGAACTTTCTATTCAAAGTATTGCAATATGCAATGAAAAAATATTACTTTCGACTGCATTGTACTGGAATGGCGAAATTATACAAGCATGGCATGGCTTTAGTCCATAGTATGATAATCTCGAAACGTAGACAGAATAAATACCTACTAAACAGTAGGGAAGTTACAAAACCAATGAGTTTTATACCCTAATATATAAATCCATAAAATTCTGAAATTATTAAAGAACAAAAAATTTACACAACAGAATCCCACAATATATTTAATTTGTAATTTAAATGATCTGATCATTCTTGAGAAACGTGGGAGTTACACAAATGTCACTCTCTATAAACCTGTATAACTTATATTATAGAATTACAAATCGTTTATTCTAGATCTCCACAAAGTTTGCTTTAGAGGTGCATCGAATGCACCTAAAAGGTACGTAAAATTCACTCTATTGTATAGAGGTTTCTATAAAACTTCATAGCAATTAATTAAAAGCTGAAAAGTCTTCACGTTAAATCTACATAAAACTTGTAACCGCTCTTGATTTAATAACTCTTTACAGACTGTCCCTAGCAGCAGAAGTGCCCTCTAACGACCTTTCCACTTCAGTATAGACCAGATGAGAAAATAAAGTAATCTCTATGAAAAAACCGTCTATATTCTGGGTCCTCAATTTTTGTTATGGCATTTGTTGTTCGAGCGGAGATTAGCCTAAAATAATGAATAACAGTTGCACTCTGTAAAATAGAATTCATCGAACCAATTCCTGAATCAACCACATTTAGTTTAATCTTTAACGTCGAACGCTTTACAAATTAAGAGCTATTGGCTCTTTATAATAATAAAAATCACCCAGGAGCTATTTTAAATTCTTTTGAGCTACAGTGGGTAAAAAAAAGTATTGGCAATTTCCTATAATAGATCAAATTAGCTAACAAAGGAAATGCTTGACAATTTTAACTGGACATAACGAACACAGGAGGTAATAAACACACAAATCTAATGAAACTTTCATTTTAATATGTCTTTTACAGAAAATATACAACAAAAACGTATTTTTGCAAGTCAAAAAAGTATTGGCAAAATAATAAGTAAAATGTGAGAACAAAATCACAGGATATGTGTAATACTTTATATGCACACCTTTTGCATTTATAACAGCTTGTAATCTATTTCTCATAGAGAAAACCAAAGTCTTGGTTGTATGGGAATTTTGTGCCATTCTGGTAGGAGTATACGCTTAAGTTCGTCTTTACACGAAATTTTATGTTTCCTGACTTCTACGTCCAATTTGTGCCATAAATTCTCAATTGGATTTATGTCAGGCGATTGAGGCGGTGTCTTTAACTGGCGAGGAGAGTTATAAAGTAACCACTCCCGGGTGAGGTTCGCTGTATGCTTAGGATCATTGTCTTGTTGAAACACAAATGATGTTCCTAAGCCAAGTTTTTGGGCACTGGATTGCAAATTATGGCGCAATATGTCGATGTACGTACGTACTGTCATAATACCATCAATGAAGCACATTTTACCAACTCCGTTTGCTGCCATACAGCCCCAAACTAAGACGCTCCCTCTACCATGTTTCACAGTCGGTGTTAAATGTTGTTTTTCCAGTTTGGTGTTTGGCTTTCTACACACATATTGTCGTCCATCACTCCCGAAAATGTTAAACTTTGATTCGTCGGAAAAAATAACTGTGTTCCAAAACTCATCTGATAAATTAACATGAGATTTTTCAAAATCTAATCTCTTTCTTCTGTTTCTTTCCGAAATGAAAGGTTTCTTTCTAGCTGCCCTTCTATAATAACTTTCTTCAGGTAAAACATTCCGTACAGTCTCTACACTAAAAGTTTTATGCGAAGTATCAGCAGCATCTTTGTCTAACTGGGGTGCACTTATTTTGGGATTTTTCTTAACCTTTTTGATAATGCTACGTTTCTCCCTTGCAGAAAATATTCCAGGCCGTCCACTTCTAACCTTATTTTCTGTGGATCCTGTCTCGTTGAACTTTTTACAACACTTCTGACAGTAAATAAACTTATGTTCAGTTGTACTCCTATAGCACGATAAGTTAAACCCTCATTTCTGAGATGAATAATCCTGTTTTTAACATTAACATCCAACTCCTTCGATTTCGAAGCCATTTTATCACAGCATTAACAAAATAACGTTTTAAAAATTTTGAAATAGCACTGCAGACTTTATACTAACAGGCTTTCTTATCAGTCTAAAACACGTGACCTCAACATGACAAAATTTGCATAACAGTTAGAAATTTGCCAATACTTTTTTGACATGCAAATTTACGTTTTTGGTGTATATTTTGTGTAAAAGGCATATTAGAATGAAAGTTTCATTAGATTTGTGTGTTTATTACCTCCTGTGTTCGTTATGTCCAGTTAAAATTGTCAATCATTTCCTTTGTTAGCTAATATGATCAATTTTAGACAATTGCCGATACTTTTTTACCCACTATACGTAGCATTCACTATTGATTTGTATAGCGTTTATTCAACAGATGCATATCATTCGCTTTAGAGCAACAAAAATCTCCCCTTGTAGCTGTATGAAATTCATTATAAAGTTACAAAGATTTTACTTTATATTTGCAAAGCATTCCTGATAGAACCACGTAGGGTTTACTCTAGAGAAACATAACGTGTTCACCGTGGATCTATTGACACATAATATTAATTTTTGAGCTAATATAAAATTCACTATAGAGTTGCAAGATGTTACGTCTGAAAAAATACCAGTGTTAAAAACTAAGAGAATTTTTAGCTTTTGTCAATTAAATCTCTAGAGCTTATGGGCAGATTTTAATGAAATTTGGTTTGTGCATAGGGCTGAAGTAACGCGAAAAATAACCATTCAACATTTAAAACACACACGCATGGTAGTGCGTAATACTCATCGAAATCGGAAGGTGTGAAACAGTAGTTACAGAATATAAAAAAATGGGTAGGGGGTATATGGTCCCCTCCCTTTCAGATAAATAAGTCTCACACCATGAATTTAGAGCTGAAATAAGGGAATTCATGAATTCATGTGGTAATTTATCTCCCTCGTTCAGCTACTCTGTTTTCAAGCATTGGATGGTTCTCTGAAGGGAGTCGCGAGTTGTAGTTTCCTTTCCCCAAACGTCACAGGCATGCTGTATACGGATGAGGTCTGGAGATCTAACTGACTAATCCATTCGGCAAATAATCTCACTTTCCCAAAATTCATTGACTATGTGCCTCGCATTGTCATCTATTAAAATAAAATCAGGATCAACAGCACCCTTGAGAAGGCGAACACAGGGCTTACAGATAAGTGCTTTGATTCAAGCATGTTGACGTCACTTCGGCTCTATCGACACATCGGACGTTTTACATTTCCATTTTCTAACTGCCATTGTCACAACTGCAAATGAAATTTGATGTATGGACCAACCTGTTCTTAGTCCAATCACCATGCCTCTCGTCAAATCGTTTGTTTCCTAGACGGTGGCGGCCACGCATCCTCTGCTATTGCGTGACCCTCTGAGACAAGAAAAAAATATCTCTAATAATTTTCCGTGCTGAAAAAATGCCACGAATATTGCCTATTCTACCTGGTCCTTCCCTATATCCTACTCAACTTATCATAGGTTAATTAGATTTTTTTTTGACAGCGTATTTTGAAACTGTACTAGGATCATTGGCGATGTACTTCATAATTTTGAATTTGGAAAAATGGCGAGGAATAGACCTGAGTTGGCACATCCTCCCCAAAAGCAAACACATGAGGATTCTGAGCCTTGACAGATTTAACATGCATCAGCCACTCTATACGGTGGGTCTTTAGTGGCCCAAGATGCTAGCTTTTTAATTATATGAATTTTACTTCAACCTCAGTAACTAGATCTCAACACAAGATATCTCCCATAAACGGCACTACTATGTAAGCAATCGGTTATATTGAAAGGATTTCCATTTTTTTTATCCGCAGAACGTTATTCATGTGAAAAGTAATTAAAACTTATTATCGTGTTTCTTCGGTAGAATGCTTGGCTATGTATATAAATAATTTTTAAAAAATGAAACAAACTTTCAATAATTGATCCCACCAGCTCCTTAAAAAGAAAGCACTGTCCATATTTAAATTTGATTCTTTTCGTTTGCTTTTCGTTTATTTATTTATTTTGATTTTTGTTTTGTTTTGAGGCTCGCTACTTCGTTTTCTAACGAAGATAGTAACCGATAGTGTTTTTTCCCTGGAAACTCCTGCTTTCCATGCCCTCATTAGCTGCTCTTATCAAGCTTGGTATCATTCAGTTTTTAGATCGAGTAGCAGGAGGCTTCGAAAAGTATGGTTTAATTACGGCCACACAATGCAGTAAAGATGTTTAGGGAGAGGTGCTCTAACAAATGAGAGCTTGGAGAAAGCGGGTTTTTAGTAGGTACCTATTTCTAAGTTTCTTTTAAAGTAGAGATTTTTGAACAATACATTTCTTTTCCTAGGATTTTTAAGAGGAGTAATATAAACGTTCTTTTCGAGAGAGAGAGAGTTTGCTAAATGAAAATAATCAGAAAACGAGTATTTTTTTCT
This sequence comes from Trichonephila clavata, assembly GCA_019973975.1. Taxonomy (NCBI): domain Eukaryota; kingdom Metazoa; phylum Arthropoda; class Arachnida; order Araneae; family Nephilidae; genus Trichonephila; species Trichonephila clavata. Next base: position 16,542 of record BMAO01033389.1, read on the forward strand.
TTAATTTTAGATTTAAATGTTAAAAAGAAATATTTTTTTAATATAGTAATAAATCACAATATAAAACTCTCAAGTTAATCAGGTATTTAAAATATTTCTAAACAAATTATTCGTTAGATATTTTGTATTATTGTGTCTTTGTCCAAATTTCAGATTTTAAAAATAGGGTTGGAGGAAAGGGAATTTTCCTGATTTTATTTACAAATGAAATTTGATATTAATTTATAATAAAAGGTCATTATCTATTTTGAACAACTGTGTTTTCTATAAAGATAATCGCAGATAGCATTGACTGTATATCAGTATGTTTTCTAATATTATTGGTTTAAATATTTAATGGTTTAATTTTATTAACTTTAATACTTTTCTTACAATATTGATTTTACGAGATTTCTGCTATTCGACTGGTTGTTTGAATTTAAATAATTAATTTGCTTAGAATTTATTTTTTAAAATTTATATAGGAGAATTCTTTTGGGATAGTTTATTCCATCACAGATAAAAAATATACGCTCTTTCTAAAATTTTCTGATAACATAAAATATACGAAGTAGGACAATTTAACAACAGGCCTAGTCTTAAAAATAAGCTTTACTGAAAACAAAGTAAAATACCTTTTTAATGCCTTCAGCATACACTCCTTCCTACGAATTCATACCTACATACGAGTTTTCCACTATTCAAAGCAGTGCTGTGACTCATTAGCGTCACCATCTTCAATAAGACTGCAGTTTTTGCCTTCTCCCTTCACAGTCTGAAAATGTGTTCCATCAATGCCTTCTTTACTTTCGGAAACAGGTAGAAGTCGTATGGTGCAAGATCTGGTGCGTACAGTGGATGCTCGAGCACAGTAATGTGTTTATCCACTAAGAACTGTTTTGCAGAGAAAGCGCATTGTGTACGGGGGAATTACTTTGGTGTAAAATCCACGTGTACTCTACAGATCTGGTCTTTTGTTCCTCATTCTTTCTGTAAGCTTTCTTAAGACCTCAATGTAGTACTGCTGTTTTACCATTTGGCTTTGAGGTACCTATTCAATCCTGATGGTACCAAAAACGTTTAAAAAAACAGTGAGCTTGACCTTCAATTTAGACTTGCTAATTTGAGCTTTTGTGGCCCTTGGCGGTGTGGGGTCTTTTAGTGAAGTGCTCCCCAACCTTTTCATCACTTCGGACCGGTCAATGTTTGATAATTTTATCTTGGCTCCCTGACGGGGGTTGTTGATTATTTATATTATAAATGTTTTGATTTAATAATTTAAATTTAATTGTTCTTCAACATGCCTTCAGAATATAATACATTCATCAAAAAAGGAATTAAAGTGATTTAAAGTAGAATGCAAAGTAGTTTCCATAAAAAAAGCTGCACTGACCATAATAAATAAAATAGAAATAGAATAATGTTCCTTTTTCGGCCCGGTACTATTTGATCCATAAACCGGTATCGGTCCGCGACCCGAGGGCTGGGGACCACTGTTCTAGTGCATGGATTATCGTTTAGTTTCAGGGTCGTATTGAAAAATCCCTGTTTCGTTACGTATAATGTACCTGTTTCGTTACGTATATATAACGTTTTCAATCAGTTAGTATCTTATGTGAAGCATTTCATGATGTCAGAGCAAATGTTTTCCTGTTCATTTTTTCCTGTCAGCTTTTTCGGTACGTTTTGAGCAAAATTTTGACATATGCAAACTCTTGGTAAAAAGTTTTCTTATAGTCTGTTTGTCAATTTCGGAATATCTGACTTCAACTAAACACTGAAACGTCGGTTTTTACGCACGATTTCTTAATTTTTTAGTGTTTCATTTGTTCTTGATGTCACAGATCGACCAGAATGTTTCATTATCACAACCTCCCGATCTTCTCAAAGCGTTTGCGCCATTCACCAATTTTTACTATGTATCGTGCAATTA
>BMAO01033390.1:0-13781 GCA_019973975.1 Trichonephila clavata
AAAACTATTTTCGCTTCACACTATATATCTTATCACTTTACTGTTTAAAAAAAGAATTAAATTAAAAAAGTAAAATCAGAGCCTTTAATACTTGTTTTCTGAACTTTTTTTGTGAAGATTTCTTCCAAAATGCAGGTAGATTTTTTTAAAAAACTTTTTGCAACAATAAATTTACTAGGTAAAATTTGAGAAAATTTTGTTATAAACTAGCGAAATTCAGGAAAATTTGTAGGAAAATTCGGGAAAACTATGAGAAAATTTAAATATGATTCGGCTCATCTAGGGCACAAATGCGACCCAATGCCGAAAACCCGAGGTCAATTGGTTGCTTATTGGCTGAGAAAAAGGTACGACAAAATATGGAACGAAGACGAAATTTGCGTCCTAATAGCGCTTTTGTTCCATTACGTGAAAAACGCGCTAAAAATAGGGATGTTGTTGCATCTCCATTTATACCATTATCGTTATTTTTGAGAAATTTCGTTTCTCTCAAATAGCAACAAAAAGTTGTTCATATTTAATATGAAAAAAGAAATAAAGATTGATGATTCCTAAGAGCTGAAAAATACCTTAATTGTACTTTCACTCTGATTGTGCTACAATGTATATTCCAGGGGACGGCAACCTTTTAGCTGTGGCGTGCCAAACCAGTATAGCAATGTGCTTCAGGGGGGCGGTCAGTCGGACATTTTTGAGACAATTCGATTCCCACGATAATACATGCAGAGTTAGAGGTCAATAATATAGATTTAATATACATTAATTTTGCATCATTTAAAAATATTTTTAAACGTTAAGATAAACAGCACAAAATATAAACATTTTCTCAACAAAAATATAAAAAAAATTAAATTGTTCAAATTTTATGTATTTTTAATCATTTATTAAGGTAAGAAATAGACAACATAAAATATAAGTTTCACTTAATTAGAGTTAAATAAAAAGATAAATAAAATTTATGATGCGAACCTAGTGCCGCACCGCCCTGCTTTCATTTTGCAAAATCAGGTGTGCAATTTGTGACTTTCAATTTGACCTATGCCGTGCATTTAGCTGTTAAACAATTTCTTTGAGGGCTCGTAATATGTTTCATATGAGGAAAGATTTTTTACCCAGATATGTAGAACCAAAAGGGGAAAACAGAGAGAGTACATGCAATTTTCTCTCTTCAAACAATTAAATCTCTCCAGCAATGACATTCAATAACGTACAAAATAGCTCTCTAAATTTATCTTTAGAATTATTTGTTAAGAGTTTCATTTTTTTCAGATTTTTCTTCGTAATTCGTAAATTTCCATAACCCTGGGCATGTTTGTCAAATAAGGTCCATTACAAATTTATGAAACTCCATCCACACAAAAATTGACTAATTTGTTGAGTTGTGAAGAGTGCCACTGAAAATTGTACCGCGTGCCACATGTGGCACGCGTGCCGTAGGTTACCGACATCTGGTATGATACTAAAGAAAATGCAAATATACCTATATTGGGTAGAGATAATTAGTTAACTGAATACATGTTTAACACAATTCGCTTTAAGATTGATATTACACTCCAGAATTCAAGATAAACAAATTGGCAGAAGTTGGGACCTTTTTGAACCCTTGGCTGCGCATTGTATCACTCAATTTGTGATTAATTCAAACAGTAAAATATAATAATTAATTGTTCCTAGTACATTTTTTTTTTTTTTTGTTAACATTATTTCGTCTTGAATTGTAAAGTCTATTTTATTGAAATATTTATTGTATAAAAAATATTTCCACTAAGTCTATTTCTATTAAAGCCTATTTTGCTTTATAAACATAACTCACAAACTTTCAGTTCTTTTTCTTTTGTTTAATGTATTTGTGTTTAATGAATTAATGAGTAGAGCTGAAAATATTTTTACTGCTACAAAAAACTTCTAATTTATATTTGTATTATTGTTTGCAGGGGACGTCTTAAGACTCTTTAAGGCCCTAGGCCCAGATAAATCTTAAGATTTTTTGAGGTACTGGGCCCTAATGCAAAAGTAGGCCCTTCCCAAGATCTTTAAAAGTAGACAGTATATAGCAGTGGCGTAACGTACACTCCCGCAACCCCCGCATTGCGGGGGGCCCAAAACCTTACTGGCACCAAGTACATATTAGGGCTTGGGGCCCAAAACCTGACTTTGCGGGGGGGGGGCTAATATTCTCCGTTACGTTTCTGGTATAGCATGCATGCACGACTTATAATCTCAAAAACCTAGGCACAAACCGGCTCGACCAATGGCCACATTTCGACTAAATGAGTTGAATGATTGCTATGGTATATGCTTAAGCTTAGACATAGACAACATCCAGCACATAATAGTCATAACTTTTGCCAGTTGACATGCAGTTTCAAATTCCCTAATTTTCGTAAAATATATACGGGAATAATATTTAACCACACATTAAAATTTCTGAATCATGATCATATTAAAATAGAGTCGAGAACGAAATAAGCCCGGGCCAATTTGACCCATACCTTAAAACGTCCCATTATGTAAGTTCGTATCTGTGGCTCTTTGAAACACTAGTGGCCTTTAATTGTGTCGCGTCATTGGGCAGTAGCTGAGATTTATATAATCTCCCAACCACTCTTGGAGTAGAAAAATTATTTCGCATGAATAGTAATATATATATAATTATTCTTTATAAACTATAAAGACATAAGAAAAATTGTTTACATAATAAGAGAAGAATTTAAATTACTTTTGAATTTTTCCCATTACTGAAAAATAAATGACTAGTAAAATTAATTAAATAAATCATACATTACAACGCTTAAATAATATTTACATAGTTTGTGTCTAATCCATTAAAGGTAAGGACATTTTCAAATCTGCAGTTTTATTCGAAGAATTTTTTCCCGTTGGTGTGGTAATTAGGAGAGGGGGTGTCTGCTCAGATCCCATGGTCTTGACCATGATTCGAAATTGCCCGTTGCCAAAAGCCCTCGTGTTGCTGAACAGTGCGACGTTAATATTAACTCATTCACTCACTCGACGGATTTTTTTCTTTGCAGAATGAAATAGCTCCGAATTTAATTTCATCGTTTTAAATTACAGTAAAACCTCATTAATCTGCACTAATTAGAGTCATTAGACATCAAATAGATTATTTACATGCTATGCATTAAATTGAAAGGAAAAATTCGTAGAACATGAACTTAGCTATTTATTCGCTTTTGTTAATTATTAGTTATATAAATGTGCTTGCCCTGATAAAAACACTATCCATTTGAGTCTGGATAAATGAGTTTATTTTATCAGAAAAAACTCCCTTGAACCGCAAGTTGTTATTCAGTTAGTCCTTTTTCTCCTCATAAGAATTCCAATACACAAATTTATGTTAGATACTGAAAGATTTCAACTTGAAAAAATAATATTTAATTATTGAATGCATGAAGATTTATTTATTTGGGCAATAAAATCCATTTATAATTCTTTGCGGAATACGAACATAAATGTCAAACCATTTTCTAGAAGTGCTATGTTTCATCAGAGTTTCTCATTGTCAGTTGCGGCTCTTAATATTGATTCACAATCCAGACAACTTGGCTGCTTAGAGATTTGATTGAAAAAAAGAGTAATTTCTTTAGAGAGTTGTTTCCCCACGTAAACACTGAAATACTTTACTTAACCAGTAAACTGTGATGGACGAGTTTACTCGTATTGGAGAAGTTGCAGGATTTTGTGTACTGACGAGTTTTCTCGTCATGCGTAAAAAGTAATGACCATTAGCTATTTAAATTGTAATTTTTGAGAAAAACAAAACATATTCTCGAATTTCAAGATATTTAATGTATTAATTTTAGGCTGGAATAAAATAAATAAATAAAAATTAAGAAAAATTTAAGATGAATTCATGCGTCCCCGTGTGCACCGGCTGAAACAGATCATAAGTTCGCATAACGAATTTATTCATGTGCGATGATAAAGGTTTTTAGATGTTAGCCTAAAAGGGACAAAGGCAAAAATTGGAAAGCTTTTTTTCATTAGATTTCTTCAAGTATGGTCACCCGTAGGACAAATGCGTGACGCCGACCTGGTTGGCGTCATGCAATCAAATTTTATTTTACACAAGCGAAAACAACCAGCAGAAACGAAAACTAAAGTAAAATGAAATCAAAATGTAATATTGAAATTAAAATTAAATCTAATTTATTGCTTAAAATATATAAAGCATGCAAAATTGCAAGATTATAACTAACAACTTTTATTTAAGTAACATTTAGTTAAAAAAATCAAAGTACTATAAATTTTGGAGCCTTCGTTCCCTAGGCGCCCTTGTGAGATGAACAATTTTGACACCCTGCCCCTGGCCGAGCAGACGTTGAGCCCGTTGATAGCGCTGTTGGGCCGAAATTATCTATCTATCGAGGGGTGTAAATGCCAATTGCTTGATGCTACAACCATGCGCTGATATTAGAGTAATGACCCAATGCCTCGCTGCCCGAAGAACGGCTATTTTATTAGGGGTGAAAAAGGCAAGGAAACTTGGTAAGAGGATTGAGATCAACCCTACAGCACCTACACCAAGACTTCCTTCGCGTTAAGACAGGTAGAAAATATTTTGTCAGTAAATAAGGAAGTAAATTAGTGTGTGCTTAGGTCTCCCAGTCCGGGAATTATGACGCGGTCACTAAAATTCATAGATAACCATAAAAACTTACTGTGGGAAGGATCGTCATCCTCATGAACCCGCGACCAAGCAAAATTATTTAATAGCTCCACACAGAGCCCCCCCCCCTCGTACAATAAGTATCAATAATAAAATTGGGAATTTTGTAAAATAAACCCATCTTTTTTTGTTCAATATTTTAACAGCGCAACTTACTCTGTGATTAACGAGTTTAATCATCCTCGCTCGATTTCCTTGATACACATATTCACAAGCTCTCAAATTGAAGCTCCAGAGTTGAGTGGTTGAAACCTACTTGTTTGGAGTAAATTGATTTCCAAATTACGCTACTTTTTAATTGTATTTGTTTTAATTTTTAAAAAATTTATTAATGAATAAAACAATAAAAATACATACATGAGCAAGTAATTTAATTCCATTTCAAGAGGAGAGAGAGCGAAAGGCAAAATATGTACTTAAAACTTTGTGTTAGGTTAATTAGTATGGATAATTTATTTTAGTAATAAGTACAATTTTATGGTGTTAGTTGTACCAATTACATTTATTTCTTTCAAAACGTCTGATTTTCGATAGTTCTAAAAACATGCAAAGAAATAATCCAAATAAACTTTCATCGATATATCCAAGTTACTCATAATGGTTTACTTTCGAATTAATATCTCGTTTTTATTCAACAATTAGTTCGAAGGAATCATCGTCACAAGGAGAGTTTAAACGTTGAAGGGTCTTGACCATAATGCAGAAATCTTCAGGTGTAATACTAGATTGTTCTGATACTGTAGCAAATGTAAATCTTTAAAATTTGTAAGGAGAAAGAGGAAACGCGCGTTCCTGCCAGATTCAAATTTCTGATTTCCTCCCCCCCCCCTCACTAATTTGGCACTTCTATGAGATAATTCGCAAAAAAAAAAAAAAAAAGAGAGAGAGAGAGAAAAAGCAACAAAGTAGAAATTTCTGCTGTAATATCTATTCATTCCACAAGCACTATTTAAGTGTTTATGCGATGCATTCGTAAATATTTCTTTGTTCCTATTTAAGAAATAAAATTAACATACAAGCAAGCAAATTTGGTAATATTTTTATTTCCCACAGTATTTAGTTTTTTCTAAATCAGTTATCTTTGTTGGTGGTAAATACAAGCCATTGTTGATTAGACCTTTTGTTTATTTTACAATGTAATTTGATTTGATTGATACACATAAAAAAAACCCAATAGATCATTGTAAATGATATTGTTTCAAACTAGATATCTTAGTCGACAATTCACCGCTTGAATTTTTGTGATGTTAAAGTACTCATTATGGTACAAATCTACATTCGATTACTGAACGTCGAACTTGCGAACTTTATTTATTGAAGGCGCAATGTGTGTGGAATTAGCAATAAGAAGGGGAGGGATCTGATCCTAATTGCGGTTAAATTATGACACTCTCTATTCAAAATTATAAATAAAACTAAATAATTTCATACTTATAGACCAATGAAATTTAGCAATAAAGGTAATATTTAATGTAAGTAAATTAAAAAAAACTCGTATAAACTTTGCAATGTTCATTTGTGTTGTATGTGTGGAAATTACTAAATTTTCAAGTCATTTCATTGCTTCTGTCGAGTAGTGGATTGAAATACTGGCTCTTTTGAAGACTCGCTTTTTAGTGGCTGAAAGTAATCACATTGGTAGGATGCAGAAGTTTAGTTGTCAGCTAAGTTTTCGTCCTCTCTACTTGATCAAAGTTCACAATTAAAAGGTCCTTTGCCTATAGTCCTCGTGTCACTTGGAATTGCGATGTTAATAAAAAATAAAATAAATATCTGAAAGCACATCCTATTCCAGGGATGGACTTTTTGAAACGTGGGTCAAATTTTGCTCATATTTTTTTTAGTACTAGCTCGTGGATCACTAATGTCCACTTGTACCAGTTGTACTTGTACTTGTTTAAAAAATTTTAAATGAGTATTTTTAAAACTCAACTTCTTTAAATTCAATTGGCTTAACGGGTAAAAAAAACGTGATTTGACAATTTAAAAATTTCTAGTGGGGTTAAAAATTCTTCAGTGTTTGGTGCAAATGGCAATAAGTGTTTGAATGGAAAAGGAGTAACGAAAGTTACATATCATCATAAAAATGAAATATTATTTATTAGTATATATACATATATTATCTATGTATAACAAATTTGATTGTAAAGTATTTAATGAGAAATCTGTTGCTGTTTATTTTCAGATAGTTTTTTAATATTAGTCAAGTCTATTTCTATTAGAAGATTTTACAAAGTTCTTTGAAGAAAACAATTTTTCCTACGGAGATACGTGGACCCAAACATCGTTAAAAGAGCCTCATTAACTAGTTCTTTCATTGATATAAAATTATTTGGTATAAAATCTCTTATGTGTAGTATAATATTTTCAATTTTTACTATGGGATCAATATTATCTGCTCTACTTTTCGTACAGTTTTTCTTTTACTTCAGAAATCAAGTCTTCAAATTTTGTTTTCCACACTACGCTGTTTCGAAATTCAACTAATTGCATTTCTAAATTATCGATACCTCGCCACATAAATTCGGTTAACTTCATTGTTTCAAATTCTGTTTTGTATGGATACGAAATAAAGTGAAATAAATTTTCCAAATTTTTAAATTGATCGAATCTTTCCTCAAAAGCTTGTTTTATTGCCTGCATAGTCATTAAACATTTTTAATTACATTTTCTCGAATGCCAACGGAATTTTCAAAATGTATTGTGTTTTGAAAATGTTTTTGTAATTGAGGAAAATGTTTCATGGTTTTCATTTCCAAATCCTTAGTAAAAATGTCAAGTTTCGTCATAAATATTTTAATATTTTCAAACATCGTTAAAACAATTAGTCCATGCACTTTAAGTTTTTTTTTGTTTAGTTAATTAAAATGCTGAGTGATGTCACATAAAAACTTTAAATCATTTAGCCAATCTATATTGGATAATTCATCGAAACTATTGTCTTTTTCAAATAAAAAGAGCTTAATTTTTTTCTAATAACGTTTCAAAGTAATTAAGGGCTTTGTGTGACGGATCTATACGCGGTTTTTCTAACCCCTTGGGGATTCTTCTGGGAAAACAATTTTATCAACCAACTTTCATCGAGTAAGAAAAGCGTGATTATGCAAATTAAGTATATTGTTAAGTACATTAGTTGGCGAGTTAGTTGGTTAGTTGGAGAGCGAAGGATCGTGAAATGATTAAGTGCATTTGGAGTTTATCAATGGAAGATTACTGAGAGTGATCAATCGACGGAGATTAAATCCAGATAAGGATCGCCTTCAAGTTTCAAGTGTAGGATTTGACTTCATAAAAGTACAGGTATCGTGACCCTCATTTAAATAGAAATTAGCTTATTAGTGTGCGACGTAGTTTATATTGAGCGTGTTTAAGCTATCGTGGAGTGAGTGAGTGGGAGAATATTAACGTCGCACTGATTAGCAACACCAGGGCTTTTGGCGACGGTCCGCGTAATTTTGAACCATGGTCAAGTGACGCGGACGACACCTGAGCTGGCACCCTCCTCCCCTAACTACCACACCACACCAATGGGAGGACGTTTGAGCTCTGGACAAATTTAACGTGCATCGCAAGCTATCGTGGAATCAGTTGAGGATCCATATTATTATCCCCAGGCTAATGAGTTTCACCTACACGCTCTACTATCTGATCTGTTATCTTAATTAGATTGTTATTGTGTCTGCTTGATATTTCAGTGACAATAAAATAATTAGCGTGAATCATGTCTGCTGATTATTCAGTTTCTCCCACACATCTAGTCGTGTCTGAGAGTAGACAAGGGGTTTCAGAGGGAAGCAGGAACCAACAGTCATTACAGCTTTACCGAAACTAAGTCATCGCACGTTGTTGTATGTCAAAATCCCTGAATATTGGCATTTAAATTTCCTCTAAGAATTATGTAAAGTGCAGTTTATAAAGAGCTCTTGCGTTTATCAAGGTGATTATTTTTATTATATTACACTGGAAAATGTTTTTAAATCGTCCTTCACACATACCAGGTGTATGCATATCAAATGAGACGATTACTAACAGATGTCACCACGCATATATGCAAACAATACGAAACCATAACACGTGATTTTTTTTATAGTTTGACCTTTGATACTCATGTTTAGTTTACATTTGGACGAGTTTCAGCGTGCATTGTATTTTTTTTTACTGTGTTGAAAATGTCGAATTTTATGCCTTCCGACCACGATTTGCGGACAGCATTAATTTTTTTATTACCATCTGAAGAAAAATGCTGCCGAATCGCATCAAATGCTTGTAGAAGCATACGGTGGCAAATACTCTGAGCCGTGCGCAGTGCTACAGGTGGTTTGAAAAGTTTCAAAATGGTGATTTCGATGTGAGAAACGAGGAGCGTGGCAGACCAGCAAAAAAATTTGAAGATGCTGAATTGCAAGCATTACTCGATGAAGATGATGGCCAAATGCAAGAACATCTTGCAGAACAATTGAATGTTGAGCAGAGCACTGTTTCCCGTCGTCCCAAAGCAATGGGCAAGATAATAAAGGTCGGTAGATGGAGCTAACGGACCGTCAACAGGAAAACCGAAAAATCGTGTGCGAAATGTTGCTTGCCCGCTACAAACGCAAGTCATATCTCCATCGTATTGTGACTGGTGATGAAAAATGGAATTATTTTGAGAATCTCAAGCGTAATCGATCATATGTTGACACCGGACAGCCGTCCAAATCGACCGCAAGGCCGAATCGCTTCGGCCGCAAGACAATGCTGTGTATTTTCTGGGATCAAGAGGGACCAATCTATTATGAGCTTCTCAAACCAGGCGAAACCGTTAATACTGATCGCTACAAGCAACAATTGCTTAATTTGAACGATGCTATACTCCAAAAAACGCAAGCAATACAAGAAACGGCAGCACAAAGTGATTTTCCTTGATGACAACGCACCTAGCCATCGTGCTAAACTGACCAAGGATATCGTTAAGGCGCTCGGCTGGGAGCCCTTAGCGCATGCGGCTTATTCGCCAGACTTGGCTCCTTCCGATTACCACCTATTTGCATCATTGGGACACGCATTGGCTGACCATCGCTTCACTTCTTACGAAAACGTCAAATCTTGGCTTGATGACTGGCTGGCCTCTAAAGACCGATCATTTTTTTGGCGTGGTATTCACAAATTGCCCGAAAGATGGGGAAAGTGTGTAGCTAGCGATGGATATTATTTCGAATAAAGAAATATTAAAACAGTTTTCGCAAATTTATTGTGTTTTTTTAAAAACAATCGTCTCATTTCATTTGCATACACCTGGTAAAGCTTGCTGGTGTATTACACAATGAAATTCAATCAAAGAATGTGAATTATTTTTTGCTTTAGATACTGAATAAATCCAATGTTTCCCCTACTATAGCAGGTGCACTGTCGTTGTTACAGAAACTATTTTCTGGAAGAGTCAATATCCATTTCTTTAAATGTAGTATCAAATTCTTTAAAAATATCAAGACCGGTACACTTCCCTTTCAACGTTATTAGTTTTATTAACTCTTCTTTCATTGCATTTCCTTACTTATACCGAGCAAAAATTTCTAATTGTGCATAACCATTTACGTCATTACTTTCATCTAAAGCAATTCAATACATTTCTGTATAATTTAAGTCGTTATGTATTTTCGAAAGAATATTTTTTTCTAATTTCATTACTCGGTCTTTAATTATATTGCTTCTCATAGGTAACACAATTATGCACTTTATAATCAGGTTTTTTTTTTCTTTAAAATCAACAAACAATGTAGGACTACATCATAAAAACGCCTTTTTTACAAATACTCCTTCTAAAAGAGTTTTTTTTTCGAGGCTAGCAATGCGATGGGCAACTTAGAAACTAGCAGCTCTAATATTACTTTTTAAAACAAAAACAAAAAAATAACTTTTTTAAAAACACTGCTTTGAGAAAAATTCTCTTTTTTTTCTATTGTAAAAACGTTTTTCTTTATTCATCTGTGACATGTAGAGATTAGAATGCAACGTTTCAAAATGTCTTTTTACATTATATGTACGTGAAGTAACTTTTCCGTTAAATATTACACATATAACGATTTTATATTCCTTTCAATCCTACTATATTGATCAAACCATTCAGTTTGATATAGCCTGGAACTTGTACGGCTTTTTTAAAAATTTTTAACCACCGACATAGTATAGGGCTAGAATTAAAAGTATTTATATATAGAATACAATAATTCGAGAAGAAATTTTGTATAAAATACCTACAATATGCATAAACATCAATACACATTACTTATAAATGCGTTCGAAATGGATACTGCTAAGTTCAAAACTGGTACTGACTGGTACAGGTGCGCCTTAAATTGCGAGCCCAAAATATCGAGAATAACAAACATGCGCATGGCGCCCATTGGCGCCTCACAAGGTGAAACAGAGAGAGGATGATACAAGTGCTATGGAAATCTCTTTCTACAAACATAACTGAATATAACCTTACAAAAGTGAATCCAAAGAAAGTGCTGTAAATATGGTTATTTGCTTTGGTTTGTCGATTTTTTTTTTCACCAAACAAAATATGAGTAAAATTGTACACTTTGATATTTTGTAAACACTTTTGCTTTATTTCAAATACTACATACTTTCATGTACAATAGTTGCCATTTGCGTTATTTTGGAACTTTGAAGATCAAACTGAAGGTTATAGACAGCATTTATATTGCTTTTGTGTCAATGCAGTGCTTGAAAAAAATACAAATAGAATATAAATAATTCACACAAATTAGAAAAATCTAAATGGTTGTCTAGCAATCATGGGTCAGTGTCTGAGGTCATAGGTTCGGCATTACTGTCCTATTATATACCTTACCCTTTACTCTTCTTAACAAGAAAATTTGTTATAAAAGCAGATTAAACATATAAGCCTTGGAAATTATTTTAAATGATGGTGATTGGTGTATTACCTAAACTCGTAAATGTCCAAAAACTTAAAATGTTGTGCGTTTCCAATAGGACTACCAATTATATAGTATACAATCTTCATCTGAGTATAATATACCAGAAATAAGCAAACACATTTCATTTTAATCTGCAGTAAATACAAAATTCAACGAAAAATTTTGAAGACATTTCCTAATATAGTGAACGATCCTATTCAATAAACAAGAATGCACATCTCAAAATTTGAAGAATTTTTAATATCTACTAGTAGAGACTCTGAAATATTAATATATCCATCAAATTCCTTCGGAGCCTAAGGCGTTGAACAAGTTTCAAATATTGAAATGAACAATTTTCAATGTTGTTGTTTGATGTACATCATAAAGTGAACTAAAATCAAAATTGTATTTGTTGCACACATTTAAAAAAAAATTTTCAGGGGGAGGGGGGGGGGAGGATTTGGATGTGTGCAGAGTGAGCACATTACATTACACGCGAGAGTTACATTAACGTCACCCCATAAAGCATCACGAGGGATATTGGCAACGGACCTCGTAATTTTGAACTTCTGTCAAGTGACGAAAACGACACCTGAGCTGAAATCACTCTCTTCCCAATAACTACATCACATCAATGGGAGGATATTCGGCAGTGGGTAGCCTAGTGGTTAGAGTATCGGACTCCAGACCGGAGGGCCTAGGTTCGATGCCCGATGCCACTAAATACCACCGAGTATAGACGGAGTACGTGCTCGTTAAATCAGTGGGTCCGAAAGTCTTATGGGCGGTCGCAGCAGAAATCACGAGTGCAGGGGGCTGGAGAATATTTCCCTCCCCTTCAGTTCCATGCCAAAATTGTGGAGGTGGATATAGAGGGTGTCGCCATCTATTGTTTAGAAGTCCTACCTGTCTCATAGGCAATGACATCTTTCTTTCCTTCCCTGCGGGAAGGACACGACAACAACAATGGTAGGATATTGAGCCTCGACAGATTTAACGTGCATCGACTCCCTTTAAACAGTCGATCTTCAGTGGCACCAGAACTCGAACCCGCGACACTCCGGCCACGAGTTCGTGACCATAATATGTGCAAATTGAAGGAACAGAAAGTAAAACAGAGTCAGAACAATAAGCGAAATGAGGAAGCGAATTTCACCTTTTAAGAATTCGAAGAATTACAAAGCGGTATAATTTTTTTTCCTTAGCTCAACACATCGAGATGAAACGTTCGCATAACAATTCCAAAATTTTTCGGCATTCGAATTTTATTACGTCTGAATCAGCTGTTACGTCGTCGTGCGAACGTAGAGACTGTGGGAATGGAATAATTTTCCATTGGAAGGAAAGCACCCGGTTGTCAGAGCTTAAGGTCGGGCGAAAAGCCGACCGTGAACCTACCTGAAGTGGAAGCAGGATAGAAAAAAGTGGAGAAAGCAAATGCGCTGGGATTCCATGTTGCAGCGAAGGCCAAGACGGCGTTTCGTTACACATATCTGCAAGAGCGATGACGCCAAATGTATTCAATTTCCATACAAATATTTCGTTGGTTATTGAATCGTGTCTTCCGAACAATGGCGACATTCATCAGAAAAAAAGACTGTCGTGTGTTTCATGGATGACAACGCCATATTTTGCTTCCTTCTCTGTTTATCGATGATAGTTCTTTTGGCGTTCGTTTCTTTTATTCTATTATTATCATTTTTTTTCCTGTTCTTCCTCACTTATTTTAAATACTTGCCGATGCCAAACCATGCTTTATCCGTTTGGTGCAATTTTTCTTTAAGCGAAATGAAGGTATGAGTATAAAAAGTATGGTTTTTGGAGTGTTTGTTAGAAATTGTCTCTTGTGGGTTTTGCTTTCAAGAACATGCTAGGATTTGCTTATAAGTACAATGAAAAAAATAATAATTCCAAGAAATCTAGAAACAATTGCCGCCATTTTTGTGTCTCCAAGTGTAAAGTTTTATTTCTTATTTTTGTGAGTCCCAATGCCACTGTGAGAGACCCTCCGTGTAGAGGAAGCCGATGCTTGTCAAATTTGTCGAGGCTCACTGGTGTGGTGTGATGTGGCTGTTCGAAGAGGGAGGTGCCAGCTTAGGTGTTGTCCTCATCCCTTTACGGATGAGGACAACACCTAATAGACAATAGCGACAACGGCGAGTGAGTGAGTGAATATTAACGTC